>OZ023145.1:4112812-4189797 GCA_963675895.2 Styela plicata | reverse complement strand
AATTCATTGAACTGATATTGGCATTGGCCTTTTACGTTATAGGCAAATTACATTATAGTTATCAAAGCCAAATACTACAGGCACGATAGTTATGCTGATTAACAGCTTAGGAAAACTAGTGATAATTATAATTGAGTGAAATTAATGTTACTGAATGACTGGATTAAATTTTTTTCTCCTTCCTGAATATTCACACCTCGAGAATAATGCACGAAATTACATTGGCTTATAAGGGACTTTAGTTCATTGTTCAACATATGTAATAAGACTTATTCGGGTTTAACTGATGTTGCTAAACCTTTAAAATAGTTCCAATTACAATTTGCTTTGATTGGATGGTAGCATGCGATGCTTGTTGTACGGGACGTGCTTTGTTAGACGTCCTCACGGATGTTTAGCAATATACAAACATAGAAGCAACCGAAATCCTACGGATGCGCTACGTTTGCGAAGGTTGCGTTTTTAAGATTTGATTTTGGTTCTGTACTCTACAAGACAAGCGGTCACCCGGAAGCTACCCGTAGCTCCAGTGATTTGGAGTAAATATCCGCCTCTTGGTCATCAGATTGAGAAGTTGCATAGTAGGCTAGAATACACAAATAGTGCCGATAGCTAACTCATATCTAATTTTGATAATATCTATTCGGTACCCAGATGGCACTTAGAAATTTGACAGTTTAAGTGCCGTGAACAATACAGCAGAGCAGACGAGGTTGAACGCTAAAATATCAAAAGTAATTGCTGCCTTGCCTTATTTCGCCACAATCTGCGTCCATGGTGTTTGTCATGAAGAAATGAAAACTATATGAAATGAAACGTATTAAAAGCTTGAAAAGAGGGAAAGCGAAATAATATTTTAGGTTACATCATGTCCTCATAATGGGCGCAACAGACAAAAATTTCGTCCTGAAAATGCCATAATTTTAAACATAGTCTATTACATATCACGATAAATCAGCGAAATTTTGTTTCCAATTTTGTGGAATTTTCTACATTTTGATGGGCCTAACAGGTCATTCCGCGATTATGCAATACGATTTACTGCAAACATATTTGCCAGTAGTTGGATGTACGGTGGTTCAGGGGTCTGTGGAGTCGGGGGGGACCTCTATAGTGGAAGCGCAAAATGATTTTTTTCGAAATGAGGGAGTGGGCAAGGCATAATCCCCAGATGAAAAAGTAGTAGATGGTTTTATCATCGGGCCAAGACAGCCACCCAGTACATTTAATATACCTAGTTCCGTGAGATGCTTTCCGTATTGTATTTAGTTGGTGATATTGCATTTTGTAGTAGCTCTTTGGAAAATACGCCTACGCTAAATGATTCATTCCCTACTTTTTACTTTACTTGATTTAATGTTGGTAAGAAAACAGTGTCGATTGTTATATGGTTGGATTTTGTTTCTAGATATTCAGGGAAATTAGGCATAACGTTGATTTAACGTATTACTGATGTGGAGACTTGGGCGTCTGGTCCACTTTTTATCTAGCACGTGAAAATGATGTGGATCTGAAATAAGAAAAACAACTTCTGGGCGACGTGGTTTTCCAACCGTAATTATGGCCATAATACACGTTTGCGTTTTTTCTAGGTTTGTTTCATTTTCCCCTTGCGTTTTACGCTAGGGCATTGCTGCAAGCAGTTTTCTTTCGTTTTTTCACGCAACCGAACAGTTGTGCTATCAAGCTAACGGAGGGTGCTCGTTGCGTTCGTCTAGACTTTGAAGACATGTGATCATGATTAACGCAGAGCAATGCAGGCGTGTATTGCTGTTTTAATTTTGTTACCCGAAACGCAACGCAATGCATCGGTAAGACAACTTCCCGTGTATTGCGGCCTTTACGTGGGTGAAATAATGTTGTTTGAGCGTGATTGTGCTAGTTGGGTAGTAGGATCCCCAATTATTGGGCAGACCCGAATTCAGCCAATTCAAAATTTTTGCCGAGTATTGCGAAACGAATAAAATAATTCTTGCTCTTATCAGCGAGTATTTTCGTTATACAAAAATATCATATTCTCATTCCACAGAAACATAAATTTATTGCAAGCTTTCTTGAGAACATAGTCTAACTTTTTCAGATAGTAATCCCCATAAGCACTGCCATGAGTGTTAGTCTAGTTAGCATTTTCAGACACTCCAGTTAAAAAAATATTTTGCCCAGAATAGGCTCCAGACTCTAGAGAGACCGGCAGCGCGATCCATCATTAAATCATAATTGGCACGAACGTTTTTGGATAATAATTTTTAGACCGGAGCCCGCTGCTGTCAGTGAGACATTTTTAGTCGCCAACGAATGTGTGTGACCAGCTTAATTTAGGTACATCCGATTCTTGGGCGACGAGAGAAGTTAGGTTAGTCATATACTGTATAGGCTAATGCCGGTACCGGAATAAGCATGGCAGACTACCTGTACAGTATGATGACTTCTTTTGTCACCAGCTAATACATAGTTTACAACTAGCCTACTTTTACTTTTTCATGCAGTTAGGAAATAGTTATCGCTATGGCATTTCCCCCTGAAATCAATCTCATTCGCCAGACCTGGCATCAGCCATCAATTCAGAATCATCACACCGTCATAACGTGATTACATGGTGGAAATTTACGCAACGAAACGAGCAGCTTCCGTTAGGTTGCACAGCAAACCGTTCAGTTGCGTTGGAAAATGTAAACAAACGCACACGAAACGCTAGGTTAAAATAAGACAAACCTAGAAAAAGCCCAAACTACGCCAGCGTGTATTGCGGCCTTAACGCACCAACGCAGAATTAATTTAAATAAACAAAGCCCAGCGCAACGTTAATGCGTCGGTGTGAACAGGCTACAATAACAAAATACGACTAAAATCTTTATTCGACTTCATTTTAATTGAATCGTGCTCTTGGAGATAATGTGTGAATTCAAAGCACAATCATTATTAATGAAGTTGTATTTGTAGCGCAATCGCACAAATTTTGTCGGAGTCAAATTTTGTTAAATCTGTGTAGCACGCTTGACAAAATATATATATATATATATATATATATATTTTTTTTTTTTTTTTTTTTGATTGAACTATGAATTTCTTGATTTTGATGATCGGGACAAATTGTAGTTCTCAAAAGCGACATTCGCGCTTCATGTGGAATTACGGATTCAATCCAGTTTTTATAGAAATTCCAAAATATTCGATTTTTTTATAGCCACTTCTTGGAGTGGATCACTCAGCACAAGGCCCTGTACCAGACGCCACGGTTAGAATTGTCGTAAAAGTATGATCTTTCCTTGTTCGGCTTAGCCTAACCAAGTTATTACACCTTGGGTCGAGGGGTGGGCGTGAATCAACGAGCCGGGAATCGAAAACCAGATTCTCAACCTGCGATGCCAACATGTTTAACCACTAGGCTCTTTTATTTCTGTTTCTTTTTATCCCGGAACTATGAACACCAATCTATGGGATTCAGTTAATAGTTTCAACGTGAATGAGAAAATTTAGTTCCTTTTAGAGAGATCAAAATAATAAAAATTGTTCACAGTGAATGGACAAACCTGATAGAATATATAAAGCTTCAAAAATGAACGGAAATATTAAAATTAGAGAACATGTTCAGTCTTTGAACTCCAATTTCTGTTCTGAAATTTTGGATTTGGTGGATTTCATGTATTGTGTTTTGGCAATTCTGTTAATTCCCTCACAATTATTCCGAGCCTTTCTATAAAGTCGTCTATTATCGCTATTGGAATGTCACCGATAGCAGTGGAAGCGATGACTTCTCGTCGCTTTTGCCGCCGAGCAATCCGGTGAAAACCATGGGGCTGAGCGGGGCTTCACCTGGAACCTTCGACTAGGAATGAATTCATTGAACTGATATTGATTGGCCTATTACGAATAGGCTAATTACATAACAAAGCAATACCTACAGGACGATAGTTATTGCTGATTTAAGCTTCGGTAAACTAGTAAAATAAAATGAGTGAAAATATGATGTGAACTGCGGATTAAATTTTTTCCTTCCTGAATATTCCCCCTGAGAATAATGCAGAAATACATGGCTTATAAGACTTATTTCATTGTTCACTTATGTAATAAGTATTAATTTCGGCGTTTAACTGATTGCTCAAACCTTTAAAATAGTTCCAAATAAATTTGCATTGATCTGGAGGTAGCCTGCGATGCTTGTTGTAGGTACGTGCAATGTAGACGTCCTCGATGTTATAAATTCTACAACGCACAGAAGAAGCGTAAATCCTACGATGCACGTTTGCGAAGGTTGCGTTTTTTAGATTTGTTTTATGGTTCGCTATGCAAGCTAACGAAAATCGCTCATTTCGTTGCATACGTTTGCGCTTTGTAATTATGTGGCTGAAATAAACTCGCGGACAGGCATTGTCGATTTTGTTTGGTTGCCTTAAACGAGACACAATGCATCGGTACAACAAATTTACGCGTAATGTGGTCAAATCCGAAAACCGCGTACACCTGTTTAATAACAGAACAAATTAAATGCTGGTTTGATGCAAGCAGGCTATGCTGTACACTACTTAACTCGTACTCTATCAGCCAAGCGGTCACCCGGAAGCTACCCGTAACTCACAGTTTTCAACAGTGTGTAAGTTCCACGAACAATACAGCAGGGTAGATGAGGTTGAACGCTGAATATCAAAAGTAATTGCTGCCCTCGCTTATTTGGCCACAAGCTGCGTCCATGGTATTTGCGTCATTGTCATGAAGAAATGGAAACTCCCGTGGCGTATTAAAAAGCTTGGAAAGAGGGAAAGCGAAATGCCAAAAAAAATATATTAGGTTACATCATATATCTTCATAATGGGCGCCTCAGGCGAAAAATTTCGTCTTGAAAATATCATCATTTTTAAACATAGCTTATTGCGTATCACGGATACATCAGCGAAATGCCCCCCTCAAAGAAATCACAGGCTGAAATGGGCTAAAATAAATATAGCAACCAATTTTGTGGAATTCGGAATTTTTGTGGTCTCTGGAATCTGGAGGAATCGGGACCTCTATAATGTAAGCGCAATGAGTTTTTTTCGGGAATAAGGGAGTGGGCAAGGCATGATTCCCAGATCAAGAAGTAGTGGTGGTTTTATCATCGGGCCAAGACAGCTACTCACTACATTTAATACGCTGAATGATTCATTCCCTACTTTCTACTTCGCTCGAATTAATGTTGGTAATACAACAGTGTCGCTTGTTATATGGTTGGATTTTATTTCTCGATATTGAGGGAAATTAGGCATAACGTTGATTTAACGTATTACTGATGTGGAGACTTAGATGTCTGGTCCACTTTTTATCCAGCACGTGAAAATGATATGGATCTGAAATGAGCAAAACAACTTTTGCTTGACGTGGCTTTCCAACCGTAATTAAGGCCACAATGCACGTTTGCGTAGGTTGCGTTTTTCTAGGTTTGTTTTATTTTACCCTTGCGTTTTACGCCTGCGCAATGCTCTGCATGCAGTTTCTTTCGTTTTTCAACGCAACTGAACGGTTTGCTATGCAAGCTAACGGAGGGTGCTCGTTGCGTACGTCTGTAGACATGTGAATATGATCAACGCAGAGCAATGCAGGCATGTCTATGCCGTTTTTATTTTGTTACTCGAAACACAAGGAACTGCATCGGTAGGACAACTTCACGTGAATTGCGGCCTTTACGCGCGTGAAATAATGTTGTTGAGCGTGATTGTGCTAGTTGGATGTTAGGATCCGCAAGTATTGGCAGACCCGAATCCAACCAATTCTAAATTTTGCCGTGTATTCCGAAATGAATCAAAAAATTTTTGCTCTCATTAGCGAGTATTTTCGTTATACAAAAAATATCATGTTTCTTATTCCACAGAAATACAAGTTTACTGCAAACTTTCGTTAGAACATAGTCTAACTTTTTCGGATAGTCTAACTTCCTCAGACTCCTCGTTAGTTTGATTCTTCCTTCAAGTTTCTGAAAAATATTTTTGTCAACGCCTTGTTTCCTATGTATTTGAAAATAAAAGAGGAAGAAACTTGAAAGCAACCAATTTAAAGCATCGAGACGTTTTCCTTCATCTGCACCGTTGCTTAGGGTAATCCGCAGAAGCACTGTCATGAGTGTTAGCCTCGTTAGCATTTCAGACATTCCAGTTAAAAAAGCATTTTGCCCAGAATAGGCTTTAGACTCTAGAGCGACCGCGCGTCGGCAGTGCGATCCATCATTAAATCATAATTAGCGTGAACGTTTTTGGATATTAATTTTTAGGCCGGACCCCACTGCTCTCAGTGAGACATTTTCAGTCGCCAAGCAATGTGTGTGACCAACTTAATTTAGCTCCTAAACTAATTGGAGAACTGCAATCTCTGCGGCCGAGGACTTTTCATTATTTTGTCGTCAGATCCTTCCTTATTACGTCAGTTGTTAAGTTGACCTTTATACATTGACCTGTGTACGACACATGTACTATTATGCACGTGCGTCAGTGTCCTTGTCGGGCAAGGTCGCTCTTGCCAAGTAGCGAGTTTAGGAGCGTAACCAGTGTCGGCATAGGCCGGAGTTTGAGAACGTTCGGGATCTTATTGCTACTACTTCGAACAAGAAGCAGTTAATTGCATTTGCCGAGGCTACAAAGAAGGCCAAAGTGAGTTGTTATTGACCTCCATATACGTTTTCGGTTCCATGTTTTTGTGAATGTTACTGATTTTGGATGGTTTCAAATTGATTTATTTAATCCGTTCTCCACAATGCTTGTTTTCTACCCTATTCTGATGGCCCTAACTGATCTTGCGATTAGGACTTTTGTTGTTGGTGAGTACTGAACTGTTTTGCTTCGACCGAGCCTACCTAAGTTATTGAAGCCAGTTTGGAGATCCGTACTTTGAACAGTTATTCAGTCTACCGTGCCCAAGGTCGTGTTAATCACTAGGCTATTGCGTTGACGATTTAATGCAGTATTTATTCAATTAAATTATACTAATAATAATGATACGGTGCAGGATCCATCTCAGCAAGTGAACATTTTGAGGGAATCATTGAGGGAATTGCTGAATTTGTTAGGAAGGACTAGCAGCATAAAGTAAAATATATAGATTAGTTATTTATGACCCTAAAATTACGAACATTAAATAAGTAGATTACAGTCACTAGCAATTCGCTACTGTTGCCTTGGTTAATGGTAAGGGTTTCTGTAGAACCAGGAGCACTTTGAGCTATATTGAAGCACCTAATTTTTTCGGTCTAAAGTTTTGCGACTCAGGCTGTTGTAGCGCAACTGGTGGTTTGGTGATAGAGCGTCCCCACCGATCGTGCCCTAAAGATAACTCTTTTGCTGGTAGCCAGAGCACATGATTTTTGATTTTTAAGGCTCATCGACATGTGTCAAAGATATCTCATTCAATTAAATTTTTCCGTCGCGATATTCCCAAGATTTATAATGCAATTGTCTTTGTTTTTTGCAGTTCCACAGTAAGTTCATTTGAAAAAATATGTATGAATCTGTTTGAAGTCTAGAACACCAATAAAGTAAGTTTTTTTTCCTTATTTCGTGATTAGCTGGTTTTGAATTTCGGTGCTGCGCGGGGGGTAACAACTCAATATCATAAATGTTTCTCCTGCCGTTCGCGTTATTTGTATTTAATCATAGTTACAGTCAATGCTATTGCGAGGTCGACTAATATCATGAAGTGTCGAATTTTGAGTGCGTAAAAGCTCAATTTCCGAAACAGTTGATTATTAGAGATTGGTATTTTCGTCTAATGGTCTTTTTACTACATAAAAAACAAATCTTGTTGAAAGTTTTGTTACTGTTGGTCACTGTACCGTGTAAGGCGCACGAGGCACTGGAATATAGGATCTTGTTCTGCGTCGCAAAAGATATTTTTATTGGTATATTACATTCTGATGTTAGCCAGTAGCACGATTACTGACATTCCAGATAGAATTCGGAGGAACAGTAAGAGTTAAAAATAAGTCTAGGGAACAGGAATCGATCGTTCAGTTTGGTAGTTTATTGCCTTTTTAGCTTTCCTTATATCTACCCGCATTATGCAGCAGAACCGCGGTATGCCAACTTCGTTACAGTTACGGAATGTGCTGGATGATTGTAATTCTGGGCGCAAAAGTGCTGAAAACAATATTAAACAAAGTGTAAAACATTGTTGAAACGTTTTACTAGATGTTGCTTCAGTCAGGTGTAGATTATTTGTTTGCATCATTGTAGAATGTGATTATAACATATATCTGTGCACAAATGAAAGCCTGTGTATAGGCTTAATTACTTTAGAAACCGGTATTGTTTTAGCATTTTTTTTTTTTTTTTGATATTCAAGAGGTTACGTTCATCGCTAAATTCCTCGCGGTTTAGTGTATTTTTACAAATTATTTCATAAATGTGCTGATTAAATTATCTTCACGTATTTTTCCATCTTGTAAGAAACCTCAGTGTTATGAATTTTGTAGTCAATTGGTTGCATTGGTTGACTCAGCATGTTGTCTTTAGACGTAGTACCAATTGCAGTGTGGTTGGCTAAGGAAAAGTCGTTGTTCAAAATGTACTTAGTGCTGATAGCTTATTTTTTTGTCGTTATTTTTTAAAACGTTATACAATGACGGTGCAGATATTGTATGTATGTATGTATATGTATTTGTTTCGCCTTCTAAAACTAATAATAACAGTGAAAAATCCGCATTTCTATATAAAAGGTCAGGGAGTGTGCAGAAGACCGCATGGGCCTAAAACACAATGTGCATTAGAAACCCTATAATCGTATCAAAAAATAAAATAAGAGGACAGCAAACAAAATAAAAGGGGCCGATACAGTGATAGCGAATAAATAGTATAAGGGCTGACAACATATATATTTATCGAGAGGTTACAGAAATAAGCGCTTCACTGGCGATAACTACACCTGCCTCTTGAGTGTTGATCTAACCACTGGAATTGGCGGTATAGTTACCACCAGTTGGTATGAACTTAAAACAAATACGAATTGAAATAAAACTTAGTATAAAAAAGTTGACTGGAACAGTGCTTATAATACGCCATTAAAAGATCATTACGGCATACCGCACTATGACATTTAAGTTATATAGACGGAGATTTCGTCTCCGGTTTATCCTGCTCCAAAGGCTCTTTTATCTCTGCAAATTGTCTTGAAAAATGACCTGGGGAATTCTCTCCTCGTACTAGACATGTTCTTAAAATAATTTTCTATCATGATTGTGCTGCATTAGGACCCAGCAACACTCACAAGAGACGTGAGGGCTGTCTTCTACACAAGATGATTCTTCCAGTTGTTGATTGCAACGTAGATAATTTCCAAGTTACCGCGGAAAAATATTGCAATTTGTTAAAAACTTTATGCAGATTTTAGTTCGTTTTTCGATAGCTAACCTGCTATTTTTGTCTTTGTGCAATATTATGCCTCACATAATTGTTGACGTTTAGGTCGTACTCAGCTCGAGCTTAATTTGCTCTCACCTACAAGGTTCATATCAGTTGGTCCTAAAGATACTATAATAAAAATAGGATGTGCTTCGATAAATATTGTACCTAAACAATTTCTCTATTCCAATACCTATGAAGTCTTGTATTGTCCAGTGATTCTGATAATAATTTTGTACGTTTGATTAGAGGACTTCCATATTTCTGGTTATTCGTTATTTTAGTTGTCGTCCTGTTTACCCAACATACTGCGTTGATAAATTTAGAAATTTCTGCTTGTGTGATTACTGAAAATGTTTTATCTCGCGGAATATTGACGAGTAGAGATGGAAGGATTTTCGGTCACATTTATATAATCCGTGGTTTCTCTTTGCGACTTCCAAGGCCTTCAGATATGATAAAACTTCTCAAATCCCTGTGTATACGCTTAATATTTGCGCTTCTCATACCATTGAGCTTGCTAAACATAGAAGACCGACACTAATTTTTGTGGTAAAGTTTAGTAACTTTTGCGTGGGTATTTCCTCTGATCTTTCAATGTTGTATTCAATGTCTTTCAATGTTGTATTGTGGTAAACTAGGACAGATCTCTCTAAGTAAGATTAATTAACATGGAATTCCACCCGCGCGTTACTCGCCCAACTATGTATGTTGTATATGAAACCTGTAAAGTCCCCTCAAACTTTAACATGTGAATTCTAGACTTAATTCTAATGAAAATTAATTTCGCGTTGTTTTCAAAAATATGCCCAACACATTCTTTGCATAGGAACTTGAATAGCGTATGATTATTATTTCGTATCGGCTGCTTATGGTTACACCCTAAGACTATCTCATTCCCAGACAGATAGATTTGCAATAGCTTCAGTGTCTTCCCTATTAGCCTCATTCATAGATTGGACTGTTTTTCGGGATTTTTAAAGTTCTCAAGCCTGAGCCTGAAACCCCCGTTGTTTCGGAGCAATGGAATCATACGCATTAAATATGGTTCAGACTATGCCCATGCACACTCTTAAATGAAAATCTATCCAATCTAAAATTGCTACTTGTGAACTGTTATTGAGATCTTCAAATCCAGAATGGTTTGACCGGGGCATAATATGGAATAGGAGTTGACCTTGGCCCCAATTGCCTAATATGACCATAAATATGATATTGGCTGTATATTTTAAAAGTGAAAGTACGTCCTAGAGTATAATTTTGTGAATGTACGCCAGCGTAGACAACTGAAACTCTAAATATCTTCGTTACTACTGTCTCATTATTTTGTTAGGGTTAGGGCAGGGTTATCTTTATTAAGAAATGAAACTCCTGGCGTATTTATTCTCGTATCAAGAACAAAGTATAATTTTTATAGACTGAGCAATCAGAAAATGGATGATTGTTCCAAATAATAGCCCTCAGAACTCTTTCAGGATGTTTGTCGGACTTCAGTACAACATCCATCTTCGTTTCGATTTTAGTTTCCAATTTGTTTTTATCAATTCATCGCATTTTTACATTTTAACTCTTTGGAATGTTTATCGATGTCCTGAATGAAACAAATGGTTTCGATATAAATTAAGGTGAACAACTTCTTCGTAGTTGCCTACTATTTCGATTACTCAATGGGCGCCAATTTTTTAGTTCCGCTTTATAACCTATTTTGTGAATTATTTGACTTTTGCCGACGATGATGAATTTGGGAGTATGCGGAATGTGAGAATATTGTTGATGAGTAGCGTAAACTTGGATTTTTTCAGGGGACAGAATGTAATGTAGAACTTTTTGCCTAGTCCATCAAGATCCGGTGACCTGTTTTTGCGAGATTTGTGTGGGTATCATAAGGTACAAGTAATGGTTTTAGTGTTGTCTGCTGAGTCATTTGCCTAATTTTTGTTGTAGAATACCCGGGTAAGATTCTCGCCGTCTTCCATGTCAGTCATACCTGATATCGGAATGTCCATTTTATTTTGTTCTTCTGTATGTTTCTTAAATTCTTGTTGTAATGAGTTGATCTGGTGGACATGATTGATTTTCCACTCATTTACAAGACTATCCAGTTTTTATCAGGTTTGATTGTGATTATATCCCTTTTCTTTAGCCAGAAGTCGGGAATCTTTTTAATTCTCAATTTAACATCATCCAATCAGTCTTGTATCAGCTTAAATTCGTCACAGTGTGTAAGTGCCTGGTCGCATACGTTCTTTATCATTCTTTGGTAGGTCCTGTCGTTGTATAATGTAAGATTATTCGTCCAGGTCCCTTTTCCCCAGCGGATTTTCTTGTCTGTTCTCAAAATTTTGTTCGTTCTTGGTAAATGAGGTCCTAGGCTTGACAATGAGAGACTCTTGTGGAGGTTTCCTGACGTGTTCTGACAGTGCACAAATGCTACGTCGTGTTCGAGGCTTGCACCTACCCGTCTTAGTTTGGCAGTTCTTTGTTGCAAAGGCTTGAAGGTTGTGAGTAAGCCATCAGCCTCGCTTTTTTTTCTACTTCCCCAGCTCAGCTCGTGTTCTTCCCCGCTTTCGGAAGTTTGTTGTTCAGAAGCCGGCTGTTCTGAAGGTATATCAGATTCCTGAGATGTAGACAGCATTGTAAGATCTACAATCGGGGAGTACTGGTTGGTTGAAGGTCCAGGCATTGAGAAGTGTTCAGCTAGTTCTTTAACGTTTGTTGTTCGCCTTGCTGCCAAGGTTTTGATTGTTGTTGGTGTCGGTGTTGGGTTTAATATTTCCGGTGTGTTCAGGTGATTTAGTTTTGGCGGCGTTGACATAGTTATGCAGTTTTTCATTTTTCCTGTAATTTGTATTCTGTTCTCTTTCTTGTTGCTGGTGGTCGTCGGCTATTTTGGGGAATTAACCAGGATTCTAATGCTCTTTTATGTGGCGTTTCTCTGAGAGGGTGGTCTGGACATTTTTTTTATGACCTGGCCAGATTTTTTACCGTCATGATGTCATCTCGGCAGCTTTTGCGACCATATATGATGGCCTTAAAAGATATAATCCAAGTGTTTTCGGAGACCTCTCAGAGGCATGAAATCTGATCAGTGAAGGTGACTCGGCGTTGTACTGAAACACTTCAAGCAAAACTGGAGCACGAACAAAAACTAAACTGAGGCAGAACTCAGTGATCTGGGAATGCAACTGAACGCCTGAGTCTCCGCCCTGAAACTGTGAGTCGTAGGGACACAAGTAACCCTCACCGGGAACCCTTTAGACTCGTCTAGTCGCGTATTTTTGGAGCCCGGGCGCCACCCAGCAAATTTGATTGCAACATAATACAACCAAACACTCCCAATGTTCTGATATTTGCTTAGGAATATCGAAGTGTAGAGAGATCGAATTATTGGAATTCGTGCACCCGACTGCTCCGACCCTGGTATATTTACGCAAAAGAAGCAGGCAGACAAGATTCTGTTCTGCCAAAAATCAAAATTTTAGCCGATTTCACCCTCACAGTGAACGGCCGATGAACGTACGAAAAAAGCCCGAACCCGGGTAAGGCGGCGAAAACATGGTGGGTGCGGTTCGAGGACATCTACTTAGCTCCATTGTGTATAAATTCGAGCCACGGCTCAGATAAACTTACTTTTTTTATTAAATTCGATAAACTTTCTTATTTTACGGATCAGAAATCAGTGTTCCGATATTATATGTTTTGCTTTTTCTGTTTTGCAAAGAATTTCGGTTTTGTTCCTATTTATTTCTTGTTCAGTTGCTGCTTCGAAATTGTCCAGAATGATGTAGGGGGATTTTGTGTTCGTTGTTATAGAATTGTTATCATCTGCAAATTGATCCATTTTAAGTTCCCCTTTTCCTAGTCGTAATACAGTGATTAATTTGTCTTGTATTGCCCGAGCTCATGGTTCTATGTTTAAAGTGTATAATAGCATACCCAGAGGACATCCTTGGCGGATTCCTCTGAGTATGCTCATTTTGTAGGTCTATTTTTCATTAATTTCGATCGCACTGGTTATATCTGTGTACATATCTTGGCTTAATGCAAGGATTCCTGAGCTGATAGATTTAAAAACTTATGGAAGAAGATATGTTTGACTGAATCGAAGGCCTTTATGTTGTCTACTGAGATGATCATTGTTGGTGTATTACTTCTGTTGCTGACGTCAATAACACTGTCGGTGTTGTGGTGGATATCAAAAATGTTCTTCCCGGGATTGTTGATTTTTGAGAGGGGCTTATTATTTTACTTAGAACTACTTTTATTCGATTGGATAGAAGTTTTGCAATAATCTTGTAGTCGGCGTTGAGGACTGAGATTGGCCTCCAGTTCTTTATTTCACATTCATACCATTTTCTATATAAAAGTTGTTTTGTGGTAGTTCTTGCTCGATTAGCATTTCCAATTCCTTATGTATATGTTCTTTCTCACTTCATGTATCTTTAGACCGGATTATTGAATACTGCTGAGACTGTTTTTCTAATATTTCCCACAGTAAGTGAAAGTGTATTTAAATTGATTTTCTGACTAAATGTATCAATGAGGCTGTTTGTTTCTGTTGTATGAACCAGGATTTTTTCGGCACAGTTCAATCTGAAGTTTCCCGAGTGCAGTACATCAGCTTTGTCAGTAATCGCATTAGAATCTCCAAGTAGAATGGGTGATGGAGCTTGTGATTCGATGTTGTAATGTCCCTCAGTGATTTGAAAAAGCGGTTGAGACCATGCCTCTTTCAGAGGTGGCATACACATTTATAATTTTAAAGTCGAAGTTTTCTACGTCAATACTGTAGTTCATAAATATTTTGTGATTAGATTGCTTGAAATTCGAATTATTCCTTGCTAAAATCATCGTTCCTTTTCTAAAGTACTTGTGTATAAAGTACTTTTCGAAAATATTTATTATAATGTTGATTTATTTGGTTGGTCAGTTAAATTGTATCGATATTGATGATATATTGAATATCCTTTCCCCTGGTTTTGATGTCGTCCACGTTTAATCTGTTAAGTTGTTGTACGCATATTATTTTGGGTTTATTTCCTTGTTTTATCCAATTACTAATTTTCTGTTTACGTTTTGCCCAGTCATCTATGTTTATAGTTGCAATGCTCTACTTTGAATTTCCAGTTCCAGTTCTTTAGCATTACATTAGAAATTTATCTTTCCGGATCATTTTGGTAAAGTGTAGTCTTGCGTCAGAGTTGGCCGTGAGCTCCGGGCTCGTAAAACGTCGTTTTGACGGACTAGATGTTGTTAAGTCTGGCAGTGATGCAGCTTGTTTGATCACGCCTGTTTTTTCGCGGCATACATGCCTTCAATCCCACCAGATTCCCTCTTTCGTGTTGCTTTAGTTAGGACTTTGGGAGCACTACCTCTTCGGGGTGTTGTTGAATGAACGTTTTCTTATTTGCGATTTTGGTGACATGTCTGAGGTCTCAGAATCAAATTTGGAAGATTTATCCGAAGCTATTTTATGAGTGCTAGGAGTCTCCACTTCATCCTCACACGATGGGTGAAGTGCTGGCTTGCTGGTTCAATATGCGCAGTTTGGGATGGTGGATGAGGTTGACGCAATGGGATGACTGCTACTGCTACTGTAGAACTTTGCGATAAGGTAGTTGCAGGCGTTGGAACAGTTTGGCTTATGATGGGCAAAAACAGTACGCTGGGTGTGACAGGTATTTTGAAACAGATCAGTCAGATCGACTGTAGGGATTCATGACTCAGTCGTCATTTTGATGACATGACTCAGTCGTCATTTTGATGAAAAACCGTCGAGACGTGAATGCTTGAAGCTGATGCAGTGGCACAAGCCGCAGCTTTGGAAAGTTTAATAAAACTCAGCTTTTCACCCCGCCGTTATGCTTGCATGACATGTGGACGTCGTGGATTGGACCGCGCTGCCACTTGTGGTGAGTTCGAAACTATCTGCGTGCGGTTTGGAGACGTTCTAAAAATATGAACCCAGAATTCAAATCAGTTTGGATCTTATTCTTTTAAAGTAGACGTAAAGATTGACTATGTCCTTCTTTTTTACACGAGCGGCATTTTTGCTCGTTAGGACAAACTTCGCTGTGGTGCCTTGATTCAGGACATTTGATGCATGTCGGGGTGTACAAATCGGCTATCTCAGCCGGCTATCCCAGCAGTGGGTTCCGGAATAAATTATTACATACCACCCGCCTTTCGTTCTTTCGTATAATCTATTTATGTGAATGTTGGTCAAACAGAAAAAGAAGTAGGTGAAGAAACAAATGTGAAAACTAAGCTATGAACTGCAAATTGAAAATGGGATAGTGTAGGCGGGCGACAAACTGAATAATTATAGAATACATGTGAATGTGCCAATGCCCACCGCTGGGCGTGAATTTGTGGTGATAAGTGGAGGGAGGGGGGAAAAGCAATCACACAAATTTAGAGCCACAGGATAAGTGGACTTATTTTTGTGAAAGGATTTCAACACCACTTTGATCCACTAGTGGGTTCTTCCAGGTTAGGCAAATTAGTATAGTAAGAGACAAGCAACAAATTGTACATTCACACTGCACATCTGCACTGTATTGAGACGGCCGAGCACACACGACGGTGCATACCCGGCATTTTCTGCTAAATGAATATTGAATGGGGGGCAACACAATCATACAAGCGAGGAATAAGGAAAAAAAGATATAAAAGAGGACAGTGCTGAAATGAGGGTGAAATTAATTAGCCAACACTGTCGGGGACAGTTCCTCCAGACACGATGGAAACCGGGAATGGAATTCCTGGCGCATTGTAGAAGGGGTACACAACGTCGATCACAATGACCCGATCGTTCCCGATGTCTCGAGAACCAAGTCGGGCCGCAGGATCTCTGATGTTCTAGTGGTATACTTCCGACAGACTACGTCGACGTCATATTTAAAGAACCTGGCTCGTGGCAGATGGGCTAAGATCTTCCCTTGCACCGAATCATGCCGCTCCTCAGTGAGGGAAATCATATGAAGACAATGATTCGGCAGATTGGGGAGAGTCTAGTTTACGTATCCGCACTTGCTACAGGTTACTCGCGGTTCCACATAGCCGGAAAACCGACTACGAACGGATCGTAGCGGCAAAAGATTCAATCGAGCCTTCAATACCCACGCCTCCGAAACGTGGTAAAAGTAATGACTAGAAGGAGCAATGAGAGTTGCATTGAAGTTGAGAACAGGGATGGGTTAATATCACTTATCCTTGCTCCGAGCTCAAAAAGAGCTTCAAAGTGCCAGAACTCGGTTGGAACATTCGTATTAACTAGATGTTTCATCTTGAGGGCGAGGCATGCTTTGGGATTTGTTGTTCACGTCCAACATGTCTATCCCTCCCTTGTCTGTTAAATTCAGTAGAGTGTCTCTGGGAAACTCGATCGTATGTGGATACCAAAGATACTTGAAGAAAATACTTTGGATCGTACTACTGAAACTTTTGGGGATCAGGTAGATCCTTATGCTAAATATAATCTGGGAAAAGGTGAGAGTGTTTGGAATGATCAATTTTCCGTGCCATGACAAGTTCCTCGGTTTTGTTGAGTTGAGAATCCGTTGTATTTTCGATACTTTGTCTTTCCATGTTTGGTCGAGTCATTTCCAAATTGTATGCCAAGGATCTTGACTCGATTTTTACGGAAGTATGCGTAGGATCTCCAACTCAATTGATTTTTTGCTTTTTTATTCACACAAAGGAGTTTTGTTTTGTTCCTGTTAAAGAGCTGTCCGATAGCCTTACTGAATTTATCTAGTTTGCAAAATATGTGCTTTATTGAGAATGGGTCCGTAATTATAAAGCATGAATCGTCGGCAAATTTTTGTTGTACCTGCCTCTATGTTCCTGTGCGAGTCCTGTATATTACGATCCGGTAAATTGGATTTCTGCGAAGGGCTGATGACAGAGTCTAATGCAATTTTAGAAGAGTCGCAAAGATTTTGGCCAGGATCTTATGAACCATATTCAGGTTGGAAATAGGTCTGCCGTTTTCTAGATTCTCATTTTTTTTTTTCTGGAAGACTAGAATAACTCGCTTGGCGCCAGCTTATAGGGAGTACTCCCGACATAGAGGTGGTATTTATGACTTGGATGAGCCGAGGCTTGATCAAGGACCAAAACGTAATGTAGAATTCTTTCCCCAGCCAATCCAGACCGGGATCTTTGTTTTTTTCCATTCTTTTCAGGACACCAAGGATTTTCTCTCCACATATGAATGCATCCAATTGGTCTGTATCTGGGATCTTTCTATTCTTTTTTTTCTGATGGATGTCCTGGAGTTTCTTTTTGTCGTGTGCGCATCTCCTTTATTGCTATTTCTTATAGGAAGGGCCAACTTGTTATCGATTTCAGTCTTTAATAGTCGCCTTAATGATAATACCAAACTCAATATTTAATTTGTATTTTTGCATGACCCCACCAATCCTGTACATTTCGAGGTCTGGTATGTACGAGTCCAAGTAATTCGTGATATTAAATTTTAATATTCTGGGGTGCTGTAGTTTTCCGTGTTGTTTCTCCATTCACCTCTTCCCCATCGGGTATGATGGTAATTTCCGATGATGAAGGAGAGGTACATGGTACTCAATCACACAAGTGGGAAAGAAGAAAGGAAAGATAGAAAAGAAGACAGTGCTGGAAAAGAGGGTTAAGTTAATTTCGGTTTTGTTTCGGTTTTGACAGTGCTGAAATGAGGGTGAAATTAATTAGCCAACACTGTCGGGGACAGTTCCTCCAGACACGATGGAAACCGGGAATGGAATTCCTGGCGCATTGTAGAAGGGGCACACAACGTCGATCACAATGACCCGATCGTTCCCGATGTCTCGAGAACCAAGTCGGGCCGCAGGATCTCTGATGTTCTAGTGGTATACTTCCGACAGACTACGTCGACGTCATATTTAAAAAACCTGGCTCGTGGCAGATGGGCTAAGATCTTCCCTTGCACCGAATCATGCCGCTCCTCAGTGAGGGAAATCATATGAAGACAATGATTCGGCAGATTGGGGAGAGTCTAGTTTACGTATCCGCACTTGCTACAGGTTACTCGCGGTTCCACATAGCCGGAAAACCGACTACGAACGGATCGTAGCGGCAAAAGATTCAATCGAGCCTTCAATACCCACGCCTCCGAAACGTGGTAAAAGTAATGACTAGAAGGAGCAATGAGAGTTGCATTGAAGTTGAGAACAGGGATGGGTTAATATCACTTATCCTTGCTCCGAGCTCAAAAAGAGCTTCAAAGTGCCAGAACTCGGTTGGAACATTCGTATTAACCAGATGTTTCATCTTGAGGGCGAGGCATGCTTTGGGATTTGTTGTTCACGTCCAACATGTCTATCCCTCCCTTGTCTGTTAAATTCAGTAGAGTGTCTCTGGGAAACTCGATCGTATGTGGATACCAAAGATACTTGAAGAAAATACTTTGGATCGTACTACTGAAACTTTTGGGGATCAGGTAGATCCTTATGCTAAATATAATCTGGGAAAAGGTGAGAGTGTTTGGAATGATCAATTTTCCGTGCCATGACAAGTTCCTCGGTTTTGTTGAGTTGAGAATCCGTTGTATTTTCGATACTTTGTCTTTCCATGTTTGGTCGAGTCATTTCCAAATTGTATGCCAAGGATCTTGACTCGATTTTTACGGAAGTATGCGTAGGATCTCCAACTCAATTGATTTTTTGCTTTTTTATTCACACAAAGGAGTTTTTGTTTTTTGTTCCTGTTAAAGAGCTGTCCGATAGCCTTACTGAATTTATCTAGTTTGCAAAATATGTGCTTTATTGAGAATGGGTCCGTAATTATAAAGCATGAATCGTCGGCAAATTTTTGTTGTACCTGCCTCTATGTTCCTGTGCGAGTCCTGTATATTACGATCCGGTAAATTGGATTTCTGCGAAGGGCTGATGACAGAGTATAATGCAATTTTAGAAGAGTCGCAAAGATTTTGGCCAGGATCTTATGAACCATATTCAGGTTGGAAATAGGTCTGCCGTTTTCTAGATTCTCATTTTTTGTTCTGGAAGACTAGAATAACTCGCTTGGCGCCAGCTTATAGGGAGTACTCCCGACATAGAGGTGGTATTTATGACTTGGATGAGCCGAGGCTTGATCAAGGACCAAAACGTAATGTAGAATTCTTTCCCCAGCCAATCCAGACCGGGATCTTTGTTTTTTCCATTCTTTTCAGGACACCAAGGATTTTCTCTCCACATATGAATGCATCCAATTGGTCTGTATCTGGGATCTTTCTATTCTTTTTTTTTCTGATGGATGTCCTGGAGTTTCTTTTTGTCGTGTGCGCATCTCCTTTATTGCTATTTCTTATAGGAAGGGCCAACTTGTTATCGATTTCAGTCTTTAATAGTCGCCTTAATGATAATACCAAACTCAATATTTAATTTGTATTTTTGCATGACCCCACCAATCCTGTACATTTCGAAGTCTGGTATGTACGAGTCCAAGTAATTCGTGATATTAAATTTTAATATTCTGGGGTGCTGTAGTTTTCCGTGTTGTTTCTCCATTCACCTCTTCCCCATCGGGTATGATGGTAATTTCCGATGATGAAGGAGAGGTACATGGTGAGATGAAACACGAGGTTTGGATGGTATTCACATTCTTTTATCACTGGCTAGATTTGTTGAGACATAATTTTTTTGTCTCAAGTGCTTTTTTATTTTTGTCTGTAAATGCTTTTATTGGCACACTGGCCAGTATATCTGGCCTCCCCCACACAGGGGGGCAATAACAGTATTTAAAAAATAAATACAAATGAAAATTTAACCTAAATAAAAAATAAATTAACATTTGCAAGGAACATGTTAATATAAAGGAAAATCGCAGTGGCTAATCGAACTGAGCCGGCCCTTCAAAGGAATGCAAAATAATTGAAGGAAAAAATAGGCTCAGGCGGCACGCGCGTCCTCTTGCGGATGAGCAAATTATTAAATTTATACTCATCGACGCAAGAGGCGGCCATCCGCCTGGCAAACAGGTAATATAAAAATTATTGAGTGAAGGGCCGGCTATCCCAGCGGTGGGTTCCGAAAGAAACTATCTGCTGTAATGAATATTACATACCGCCCGCCTTTCTTATCATCTATTTGTGTGAATACTGTTTACAATCGAAAGGAACTATGGGTGTGAAGACGTGAGAATTTATAACTGCAAATTAAAAATTGGGTAATGTGGGCGGGCGGAAAACTAAATAATTATAAAATGAATCTAAGTGTGTCAATGCCCACCGCTGGGCATGAATTTGTGGTGGCAAGTGGGGGGAGGGGAGATAAAAAAATAATCACACAAATTTGAGCCACAGGATAAGTGGACTTATTTTTGTGAAAAGATTTCACACCGCGAGGAGCCACTAGTGGGTTCTGCTCGGGTTAGGCCAATTGAATTATAAAACACTCAACAAATTGAACATTCATACTGCCCATCCCAATCATGTCTTAAGTCGGGTACATGCCACAGATGGACCGCGCCACACCGGCGCGGCCCATCGTCGACACATGCCCGGCATTTCCTATAAAATAAATATTGATGGGGGGGCAACTCAATCACACAAGTGGGAAAGAAGAAAGGAAAGATAGAAAAGAAGACAGTGCTGGAAAAGAGGGTTAAGTTAATTAGCTAACACTGTCAGGGAGTCAACACCAGGCCCTCCAGACACGATGGGAACCCCGAATGGAGTTCCTGACGCAGTTACGGGAGATCTGAGTTGCGGCCGCGCCGGTCACACCCAAAGCACGAAGAGCAGTCTGGTTCCCCACGGCATAACTAGCGAGGGAACCAACCACATGGGCTTGGAACTCCACCACCTTGCCAGAGGCATGGGTGATGGAGCGACATAGCTCTTCGTACTTGGAATACTTCCGACGGGCCGCATCATCCATGGCGGTCTCACCGTTGTCGAAGGGGCACACCACGTCGATCACAACGACTCGATTCGATCCCGATTCCTCAAGAACCAAGTCGGGCCGCAGGATCTCAGCTGTTCTACTGGTATGGTCTCGACAAACTACGTCGACATCGCATCACCTGGCTGGGGGCAGATGGGCTAAGATCTCCCTTTGCACCGAATCATGCAGCTCCTTGATTAGACACATCACAGGAAGGCAATGATTCAGCACATGGGGGAGAGTCTCGTTTGCGTAACCCCACTTGCTACAAGTCACGCGCGGTTCCGCATAGCCGGAAAACCGTCTACGAACGGATCGTAGCGGCAGAAGATTCAATCGAGCTTTCAATACCCACGAGATCTCAAACTGAGCGAGAGAAACGGAGGTGGAGAGGAAGTGGTTTGAGCAACCGAACCGGGAGTGGCAAGAAACTGTCTTTCCCTGGTCCCGGAGCCCACCCCACCACCTCAGCCAGCGAGTATTACATACATGATGCAACACCTGCGTGAATTTCTTTGTGCTCTCTATCAGGAGATCGTTCGTGGTGACAGTAAAATTCCCCTCGGAGGAGACAGCCCAGCAAAGGCCCATCCGGCGACTCATCGGGCGTAATTGCGCCCACAAGTCACCGTATGCGCCAATCAATGCGTCGTCAGTCGGGCTCAAAGGAGTTTTCACGATTGAGGAACTCGATTGTCAGGGCCTGCGTCGCCTCCGAAACGTGGTAAAACTTCGCCACAACCTCGCTCAGTCGGGCGCGGGCAACCGAACGGACCTTAGAGTCGGAGGAGTTCAAAGATTTGAATGCCTGGGTAGCCCGAAAGATGTCCGCTTCGCGGGCAAGATTCGGGACACCCAGACCCCCGACCGCAGCCGTCGAATGAACAAAGGGCTGACAGGTCCGGTCTGGTAACCGGAATGCGGTTCTCAACAAACTACGGATGCCCGCGTCCAGCCGCTCGAGGTCATGACGACGAAAATACCTAATTCGGAACTGAAAGAAGAGCTTCGGCAAAACGAATCTCTTCAATGCAAGCAACTTCTGGAACGGGCTGAGCTCGGAAGAAAAAAGCCTCCGACAAAATAAAAGGATAAGATCAAGAAACTCAGCGCGCCCAACGATCCCGTATCCCATGCTCTTGCCCAGGTACCTTCAGACGTCGTCGCGCCGAGTACTACGACTTCCTCTCCATTTAGTTGGAAAGATTCACAGTCCACGAACATTACGCCATCAAGATGCTCCAACGCAAGAACACGGCATTTTGAAGGTTTGAACTCCTTTCCGGACCATCGCGCAAACTCATCGCAAATTGTGAGCTGCGCCTGAAGTTGCGTGCGGGACGACGCACACAATGCAGAGTCATCTGCATAGCGCTGACCGGCACATCCGGCGCACAACGGAGCCGGTAACCGGCACCCGGGAGGCTCTTGACACCGACAAGGACTTCAATCACCATATTGAACGTGATCGCGGACAATGGGCATCCTTGACGAACTCCTCTGCCCGCAGGAATTGGAAGCATACAGCAATTCGTGGTACGAATGGTAAAGGTGTTGTCCCGAGATATCCGAGATCACCTCCAACATGTACTCCGGTGCGCCAAAATGTCCCAGGACTTCGAGAATGGCTTCATGCCTAACCGACCCGAAAGCGTTGCATATATCAAGCCACGCCACGTATAGGTTACGCTTATGTTTTTTGGCATCCGCAATGATCGAGTCGAGCATGAAGACATGCTCGAAGACGCCTTCGGAAGGAACAAAACCCTTCTGCTCTGGGGAGATTACGCCCCCCGTCCCCCCCTCTGGCGGCCCAGCTCTGATCTTATACAGCGTGCGGCATATGGCGATGGGTCTCCAGTTCCCGACGTCATTCACGTCGAACTCCGGGTCCTTTAATATAAGGGTTATCCGAGAGGTGCGCCACGAATTTAAAATGTGTCGAGAACGCCTACAGATTTCGAAAAGCCTGGCGAGGATTTCTCCTCTTGAATCCAAGCTCTTCCAAAACCCGTAGGTGAGCCCATCTTGACCTGGGGATGTATCAGTTTTTAAATCCCTCGGTACCGCGCAGACTTCAGCCACACTGATCGCCACGTCCTCTTCTACCAACACGTCTCCGCGCCGGTAAGCGCTCTGGGACATCCACGAAGGCATAAACCAGTCGCCAGTTCCATGAGGCGTCGAATCAGCACGATATTTCTCCTCTAAAATCGAGGGTGAAATAGCGCACCGCGGACTGCCAGCGGAATCCTCGATGATCGACCTGACCGTGCTTTTCTGATTTCTCCAGAAAGCCGCCCTCAACTGAGGACCTGACCCGGGCCGATATCCCCGCTCACCATTTACCTGGTTAGTTTTAGCCGATTTAGATAAAGAAAGAAGGGTGAAGGGAACAGGTGTAGGGGAGCCTGGAAAAAAAGTGGCGGCTGAAGAGATAGAGTTGTCGGAAACAGATTGTTCCTGGATTGGAGAAAGAGAAGAGCTAGAGTTCGGCCGAAGACAGCCCCAAGAGGGGGACTGGCGACAACCGGGGAGGGGTACGTTGTCTAGGTTGCGAGAGGGGGCGCGCCGGGCGGCAAGGTATCCAGTGAGCTTTTACTTGGACTAAGTCCTTTTGATCTTGCTGTTCCCACTGGAGACACTTGCCGCACACCGGCTCTAAAGAGAGTTGGTAGCGTGGGAGCCGGTGCACATCAAGTAAATGCCGAAACAGGGAACGAATTTCACTGTACTGGCGCGACCTCTCGCGGCACTCGAGCAATGAACAAAGGTAGTCGGTTATGCTACCATTATAAGTAACAGGAATAGGGATTTTGGCCATATTCGTAGAAGTCTCCACTAAAAACGCACTGTCAGTGGGAATTACTTTACCTCTATGAGTACGCCTATAGTGAAGTTTTGCCTGAGCAAGCGTATTAAAATCGAGAGAGCAAGTCGGGCAAACCATCCGTGGTCGAGCTTTCGTTGGCCCCTTGCACCGGCGTAAATGACAGGCCAAATTATGGGGGGAGTCCGAATTATATTTCTTGCATTTGTTGCAAGAAAATTTGATAATACCAATTCGCCGGTGCTTTAAATTCCAATGTTTTAGGAGAAGGATAGGGGAGGAGAATTTAGAGCCACATTTATCTATGGGACAACGATAGTCCACCACGGAAGGCCCACCTGCTGGGATTATGGCAAAGGGAGCTTGGTTATGAAATTGTCCACTTGCCATGTCCGGACCAGATGAATTATAAGAAAAATTAGAATAAATAAATGGCTTTGGTCAAGCGTCATCGCGCCTACCTAACTAAATATATATACTACTTAATTGCCTTGCGGCAAGAGTCCAAGCGCTATAGCGCTTTAACACAACACAAACAAAACAAGAATGTCCAGAGCTCAAAGTGAACTCTCCTGGCTACTGAGGGCTTGCGCCGACTGCACTGACTAAGTTTATGCGATCTTTAGGTCTTGACAGGCGTCGAAGCTGGGGCAAGATAGCAGCTCCCGCGGTGTGCTCACTCAGTAGCCGGATTGCACTGCGTCGTCAGGGGCAAGGCGTGGTGTTTCGTCCTGTTGTCCTTGAGTAGGTGAGGCCCCTGACACGCAAGTCTTCGCTTTGAGCTCGGCGTCTTCACTCCCTGGATTGACGATGATATGGTTGAAGCCGCCGGCGACAGCTGCTGAGTGTATACCTCGATTGAATTGGAAGCTAAAATGCAATATTCCAGCAGCTGTGTTGTTCAGGTAGTATTGAAGGCCGGCGGTAAATCCAGGGAGACTTGTCTTCTTTCTTCAGCCAGCTACGGCGCTATCATGGTGTAAATACTAGTCGCACGTAGCTGGTCGGTGTTGTTGAAAGGATGTCGGAGACGGATGGTATACTCGACGACAGTTCGGAGCGGTGTTGATGCTCAACGAATAGTAGATATTTGGTCGGAGATGATTGAATTCTCGACGACTATAGCTTGTCGGAGCTAGATGTTGTGGCTCGACGACTGGCGGTAAAGGTTTTCTGATGATTGAAGTTGCTATTTACGAATTCTGTCCGATGAATATGTAGTCCAAATAATCCGGTTGATATTTAAGTTGGTTAATCCAGTATTGAAATATTCTTGCTGTCTGTAGGTAATCCGGTAATAAGTTGAGTTTTTGAGGTATGTAGATCGGATTGCTCATCAGGTAAACTAGCAGCAACTACACTTGATCTTAGCCAAAAGGCCGAGAAGCGAAATTCATTTCAGCGCATTTTATTTCCATTTATGCGCTTCTCGGCCTTCATTTGTTTTTTGCAGAAGTCACTTTTTTATCAATTTTTCATCGGAACTCGGCCTTCATTTTTGCTGGAGTAACATTTTTACTATTTTAAATTGCTTCTCGACATTCACTCTATGCTCGAGTCCTTTATCAATTTTCATCGCTTCTCGGCATCCATTCTATGTCCAAGTTCTCTTTTTATAGCATTTTTCGTCACTTTTCTGTCGTCATTCTATGTCCGAGTCCTTTATCACTTCTTGGCCCTAATTCAATGCCAAAGTCCCCTTCTTTGTCAAATATAATCGTTAATCGGGTTCTTCCTTTTTCCAATAATTTTCATCAGTTGGCGCGGCCTCTATTCCATTTTCAATTCCCTCTTTTTCAATGCTTCTCGACTCCAATCTATTATGTTCAAGTCCTTCTTTCTTAATTGCTTATTGGCTATTCTATGCTTTTTCATAATTTCTTTGCTTCGCCGCCTCTATTCCATGCTCAAATATTTTGTTACGTATATTTTCATCGCCTTTCAGCTTACTTTGCAATCTAAAATCCTCTTTTATTGTATTTGATATCTTTTCACCCTTTATGCTACGTTCAGGTCCTCTTATCATGTTTAATCGCTTCTCGGCATTCATTCCAAGACCTTTTTGTCAAATATCATCGCTAATCGACCTCCATTCATTCCATCCTCAAGTCTTTCTTTTTTTTCAAAAATTTACCTCAGTTCTCCTGTTCAATTTCTTTTTTCATCAATTTTCATCACTACTTGGCCTTCATACAATGCTGCTTCTCGCACTTCAGTCTCTGTCAATTCATTCTATGCTCGATTAATTTTTATCGCTCCTCGACTTCCAATCTCCATGATTTCTAAATGTTTGATCGCTTTTCGATCTATATTCTATGCTCAAGTCCGTTTTGTCATTTTTCATCGATTCTTGGTTCCATTCTATACTCAAGTCCTTTCTGTCAATTTGCATCACTTCCCGGCCTTGACATACTTTCTACTTAAAACTGTGAAAAAACTCAGGAGATCTACCAAATCAGAAATTCATTTTGTCAAACATGAGCCACAGATGGACCGCACCTCAGTGGCGCGATCCAGCAGTGACTCGTACTTAACAAAACTTGTTTGGACATATATTTTCTGACTGGGTATATTTGACTCACTGTGCATTTCAATGGTTTTTCTACTTGCTTGCGTTTCGTTTTTGATGAAGTAAATTGCTTTGAAAAGTCAGTAGTACTGTTTGGTGGGTGTGTCCGTACCGAGTTTTGAACTCAAATTTAGGGGGAAAAGGAAGGTCCCAAAGAGCTCAAAATTGGTCAGCATGACGGATAGCTGAGATGATCAGTTAAATAAACGTTTCATCTTTTAAAGTCCTCTGATTGAAACGTTCAAATTGTAAAATCCGGTTGCTCTGTTAAGAAAAGAAATAGGCAATACATAATGGAAATTAATATTAAAATTACTTTAAACAAGTTTTCATGCCACATTCGTCGTAAAAAATGTATGTATACATTTTTTGAGAGTATCGAGCATAAGAAAACATTTGAATATGGTAAATAGAATTAGAGAATATAGTAAATATTTGTGACTTTGCACTGTCGTTGGTCTCCTTAATCTATTCGCGAGACATCATCTTCCAAATTCGTATATTTCAAATGTTTCAAAAAATTTCACCTTGATCAGCTCCGTCCATTCATGGACATACAAAAATGAAAAACTGTATTTTTACATTTAATAAAGTTCAGTGGCCGTAAGTTGTAATGCTTTTGTTAGACTTTGTTGAAATAGCGAAAGTACAAATATATTGAGTGCATCAGATTCATTTTTAAAGAGATTAAAGAAAATAGTATTGGTAACTTTGCAATGACAATGTTATCTTCATTTACTGGTACTCGTTTTTCCAACGCTGATTCCTGATTCCTCGTCGCTTGCTTCAGGTTAGTATCAAACGTTAGTATTGTGTGCAGAACATTTTCTCTGGCCTTTCTCAAATCAGATATTTAACTTTGTCAAGCATGGGTCACTGGTGCGTTTTGTCAGCACGATCCCGTAGTGTCTCATGCCTGTGCCAAAGTCAAGATTAGAAATAGCTTAACTTTTTAGCAAATGTAATTTCACCTACGTCTGTGGACTTATTATGATTATGATCGATAATTGATGAAGTGGCAATGTGGGAAAACTCTGCTGCAGCATCATTTATTTATTTATTAAAAAAAGAGCAATTCTGTTCAACGAAACAAATTAATCGAATCACTAGTGAATCAGACTAGCCAACAAACCAGAACCACATATTTACAAACCAGCTGGGTAGTTGATACCGGTAGCCCATATTATGTCGGTCTTTGTCATCTTTATCGCTACAAACCTGGCATTGTACGAAATCACAAAACATTTTTTTTGTCATTATTTTTGTCCAATGCTCACAAAAATCAATGCCTATCGGTACCGGTATTCGTGCACGAAAAACGTCGTTCAATGACAGGCTAATACACGCAACATTGCAGAAAAGTGAACATCTAACAGGTTCAGAACACATAGTACTTTTTATGCTTTTGTCTGACTCCATACAGGTATTCTTCGCCAAAATCAGAATTCTCATGACACATTTAGCAAGGCCAGCAAGAACAGATGCACATCGCGATGAAAAAAAATACAGACCAACGCAGCGTCAACGCAATAAAAATTCGAAGGTTGGAATTCGGTGCGCTGAAAATCCGCGTTGAAAGTTTGCAATACACGTAAAGTTGTCTTACCGATGCGTTGCGTTGATCTGTGTACAAAAAATAAAACCGGCAATATACGGTTGCATTACCTTGCGTTAATAACCGCTCGGGCGTATAAAGGGTCAGTTTTACCATTGAATCTCAGACTCGCATCTCGCCCGCTTGCCAAGTCAAGCAAGTATATTTGGTGCCGGCAGTTACACCCTCCGGCGTATGAACAGATGAAGAGCAATATGAGAAGGCAGAGATTCAAGAAGACTTCTATTGGTGTATATAATTTACAAAAGGAGAAAGGGAAAAGGCTATGGGTGTGACAAACGAAGACAGTATTGTTAAGCCATACTAGTTTATTCAAAATCTTAAAAAACGGTTGAATGCAATAAAGAATAAACACAAATAAATATATGTACACAAAAACTGAAACGCATAAACTTTACATAGCTCGGAGCGATAGAAAGATAAATATTGACAACCGACCAAGCATGGGCGCTATAACATATATGTATAACACCCACTATGGAAAATATTGGAACGGGCTGAGCTACGTCTAAGTAAACAAAACATAATATACTCACACTTAGTAATACATAAGAGAATCCAAATGTCACAATACGGAACACATGATAATATTTGTCACAATACGGATCACATAATAACATTAACTAAAATTACAACATTACAGTCTGCAAAGTAAAGTTTTGGTCAGTCTAGCGAATACGTCCTTCTGCCGCAGCGGTCATAAATTGAATGCGCTCCCTTCGAAACAAATGAACGCGAACCATGCATCCATATATAATGATGGGACAATAATCAAGAACTCTGGGAACGCTCGAACGTCGAATTATCAAAGACAATAATGGCGTTTGAAGCGGAAGATATATATTTTTTTGATTGAGCTATGAATTTCTCGATTTTGATGATCGGGACAAATTGTAGTTCTAAAAAAGCCATTCGCAGTTCATTTAAAATCCGGATTCGATCCAGTTTTTATGGAAATTGGACGAATTATTCGATTTTTTTATAGCCACTTCTTGGAGTGGATCAACTCTGCCCAAGGCCCTGTTCCAGACGCCATTTGTTAACGGACATGGTTAGAATTCTCGTAAAGCTATGATCTTTTCTTGTTCGGCTTAGCCTACCCAAGTTATTACACCTTGGGTTGAGGGGTGGGCGTGGATTAACGAGACGGAAATCGAAAACGAGATTCTCAACCTGCGATGCCAACATGTTTAACCACCAAGCTATCGCGCTGGGCGGCTAGGCCCATTCCTACTTGAATATAATTGAGCAGATAAAACCCGGTTCTGTTTTATTTCTGTTTCTTTTTATCCCGGAACTATGAGCACCAACTAATGGAATTCAGTTACAAGTTTTAACGCGAATGAGAAAATTTAATTCCTTGTAGAGAGATCAAAATAATAAAAATTCTTCACATTGAATAAACAAACCTGATAGAATCTATAAAGCTTCAAAAATGAACAGAGATGTTAAAATTGGAGAACATGTTCAGTCTTCGGAACCCAATTTCTGTTCTGAAATTTTGGATTTGGTGGATTCCATGTATCGTGTTTTGGCAATTCTGAAAATTCCCTTACAAATATTCCGAGCTTTTCTATGAGGTCGTCTATTATCGCTGTTGGAATGTCGCCAATAGCAGTGGAAACGATGACTTCTCGCCGCTTTTGCCGCCGAGTAATCCGGTGAAAACCATGGGGCTGAGCGGGGCTTCACCTGGAACCTTCGACAAGGAATGAATTCATTGAACTGATATTGGTTGGCCTATTACGAAAAATAACCAAATTACATAACGAAGCAATACCTACAGAACGATAGTTATTGCCGATTTAAGCTTCGGAAAACTGAGTGAAAAATTTTTTCATTCCTGAATATTTCCTCTGAGAAAAATGCAGAAATACATGGCTTGTAAGACTTATTTTATTGTTCCCTCGTGTAATAAGAATTTATTCGGCGTTTACTGATTGTTCAACCTTAATATAGTTTCCAATAAATTTGCTGGAGGTAGATCTGGAGGTAGCCTGCGATGCTTGTTGTAGGTGCGTGCAATGTAGACGTCCTCAATGTTATCAATTCTACAACAACCAGAAGAAGCGTAAATCCTACGATGCACGTTTGCGAAGGTTGCGTTTTTTAGATTTGTTTTATGGTTCGCTATGCAAGCTAACGAAAATCGCTCATTTTGTTGCATACGTTTGTGCTTTGTAATTATGTGGTTAAAATAGACTCAAGCTAATGCGGACAGGCATTGTTGATTTTGTTTGCTTGCCTTAAACGAGACACAATGCATCGGTATAACAAATTTACGCGTAATGTGGTCAAATCCGAAAACCGCGTACACCTGGTTAATAACAGAACAAATTAAATGGTGGTTTGATGCAAGTAGGCTATGCTATACACTACTTACTACCTGACAGTTTAAGAATCCATGTCTCTTGAAAAACAAAAACTTTTACAACTCGTACTCTACAAGACAAGCGGTCACTCGGAATCTAAATATCCGCCTCTTGGTCATCAGATTGAGAAGTTGCATAGTAGGCTAGAATACACAAATAGTGCCGATAGCTATCTCATAACTAATTTTGATAATATCTATTCGGTACTTAGAAATTTGACAGTTTTCAACAGTGTATAAGTGCCGTGAACAATACAGCAGGGTAGACGAGGTTGATCGCTAAATATCATAAGTAATTGCTGCCTTGCCTTATTTTGCCACAAAGCTTAAGCTGCGTCCATGGTATTTGCGTCATTGTCATGAAGAAATGAAAACTCCCGTGGCGTATTAAAAGCTTGAAAGGGGGAAAGCGAAATGCGAAAAAATTATTTCAAGTTGCATCATGTCTTCATATTGAACGCCTTAGGCGAAAATTTCGCTTTGAAAATATCATTTTTCAAACATGGCATATCGCATATCACGATAAATCAGCGAAATGCCCCCCCACCCTCAAAAAACAGAGGCTGCAATGGGCTAAATAAATATAGCAACCAATTATGCGGAATTCCCTACGTTTTGAAGTGTCTAAAATGTCAATCATTCAACCATGCAATACGATTGCTGCAAATTTTCCAGTAGGTGGGTGTATGGTGGTTTGGGGGTCTGTGGAGTCGGGAAGAATCGGGACGTCTATAGTGGAAGCGCAATGAGTTTTTTTATTATTGAGAAGTCTAAAATGTTGTGTGTTTTCATTGCTTCTAACTATTACTGATTCGAATAGTAAGAAGTCTGTGCAATGTTGTGTGTTCTCATTGACTATATGTATCATTTGGTTGAGCTGAACGAATCAACTGTATTGGAGCTTTTCTGCTATAAGAATCATCACCGCAATTTACCACAGCTGCATGAGTTTTATATAAGTTGCAAGTGTGAAATGTTGAAATTACGGTGTCATCGATATGAAGAAATTTTAAACTTTTTGCGGTCCATTTGTGCAAGACTAATCGTGCAACGACAACCCTGGTCCCGAGCTCGATAACATACATTCATAAAATTAAGCTTGTCTAAGTTCAAATCGTAATTGTGAATTCAGCATCCTTTTTTATCGTTAGTTTGTCGATTCACATACTTTTAGAGGTCGTCGCTTCGGAAGAATTCCTATTATTTTATTGCTATTACATCCACCACCACGCCGAATTACGCTGCAATTGGCGCTTACTTTTGATCAAATCGAAATCATTCAAATTTGAATCTTCCAAAATTTTGATTTGCAGGACTCCTGATACATCCGGGCATTTGGTGCCTTTCGTAACATAAGCACCGAAGATAAGCGCCGCTATGTTTACGGAATTCGTTTGGCACTGTATTTTACTATACAGGCGGAATTTACTTGGCACAGAATATTTACTTGGCGAAGATTTAGCCATTTTCTGGATGACATATTAATTGCAAAAGTCCTTTTTTGTCAATTATCATCGCTTCCCGGCCTTCATTCTATGCACCAGATCCATTTAGTCAATTTTCATCGCTATCAGCATTCATACTATGGGCAGGTCTATTTTCATCGCTTATCAGCCTTTGTTCTATGATCGAATCAATTTTCATCTCTTTTAAACCTTCATTCTTCACCCAGGAATTTTTTGTCAATTTCCATCGCTTCTCAATGATCATTTTTCCTCAGGTTCTTACGTTCTCAATTTTCATCGCTTCTCGGCCTGCATTCTTTGCTTAATTTCTTTATTATCAATTTTCTTTACTTCTCAACTCTCCTTTCCTCATGTTCTCAATTTTCAGCACTTCCCGGCCTTCATCCTTTATTCAAGTTCTTTATTGTCAATTTTTATTGCTTCTCAACGTTAATATTTTTTCTTCCCTCATGTTCTCAATTTTCATCACTTCCCGGCCTTCATTCTTTGCTCAAGTTCTTCATTATATATTTTCATCGCTTCTCAACGTCCATTTTTTGCTCAAGTCCTTAAGTTCTAAATTTTCATTGCTTCCCGGCCTTCATTCCTTGCTTAAGTTCTTTATTGTCAATATTCATCGCTACCCGGCCTTCCTTCTTTGCTCAAGTTCTTCATTATATATTTTCATCTCTTCTCAACGTCCATTTTTTGCTCAAGTTCTTAGTTATAAATTTTCATTGCTTCCCGGCCTACATTCCTTGCTTAAGTTCTTTATTGTCAATATTCATCGCTAAACCGCCTTCATTTTTTCCTCCTCCTCAAGCCCTTAAGTTCTCAATTTCCATTGCTTCCCGGCCTTCATTCTTTGCTCAAGTTCTTTATTGTCAATTTCCATCGCTATAAGCATTTAATCTATGGGCTATTATCATCGCTTATTAGCCTTTGTTCTATGATCAAATCAATTTTCATCTTTTCTAATTCTTCATTCTTCACCCAAGTCTTTTTTGTCAATTTTTATCGCTTCTCAGGGATCATTTTTTCCTCAAGTCCTTAAGTTCTCAATTTTCATCGCTTCTCGGCCTGCATTCTTTGCTTAAGATCTTTATTGTCAATTTCCTTCGCTTCTCAACGTTCATTTTTTCCTCCTGTCCTCAATTTTCAGCACCATTGCTCAAGTTCCTCGTTGCATATTTTCATCGCTTCTCAACATTCATTTTATGCTAAAGTCCTCAAGTTCTAAATTTTCATAGCTTTTCGGCCTTCATTCCTTGCTTAAGTTCTTTATTGTCAATACTCCTTAAGTTCTCAATTTTCATCGCTTCTCGGCCTGCATTCTTTGCTTAAGATCTTTATTGTCAATTTCCTTCGCTTCTCAACGTTCATTTTTTCCTCCTGTCCTCAATTTTCAGCACATTCCGGCCTTAATTCATTGCTCAAGTTCCTCATTGTATATTTTCATCGCTTCTCAACATTCATTTTGTGCTAAAGTCCTCAAGTTCTAAATTTTCATAGCTTTTCGGCCTTCATTCCTTGCTTAAGTTCTTTATTGTCAATTTCCATCGCTTCTCAGTGTTCATTTTTGCTCCTGTCCATATGCTCCAAATTTTCATCGCTTCCCGGCCTTCATTCTTTGCTCAAGTTCTTCGTCGTCGATTTTCATTGATTCTCGACGTTCATTTTTTCTCCAGTCCTTAAGTTCTCAATTTTCATCGCTTTCCGGCCTTCATTTTTTTTTAAGTTCTTTTTTGTCAATTTCCATTGCTTTTCGGCCTTCATTCTTTACTCAAGTATTAATTCGGTCAATCTTCAAAGCTTCTCAACGTTCATTCTTTGTTCGAGTTCTTTATTGTCAATTTCCATCGCTTATCGACCTTCGGCATTCATTTTTTACCCAAGTCTTAATTCAGTCAATCTTCAAGGGTTCTCAACGTCCATTCTTTGTTCAAGTTCTTTATTGTCAATTTCCATCGCTTATCGACCTTCATTCCCTGCTCATGTCCTTTTTTGTCAATTTCCATCGCTCCTACTCCTTCATTCTACACCCAAGTCTTTTTTGTTGTCAATTTTCATCGTTTTGGTCATTAATATTTTGTTCAAGTCCCTCATTGCCAATTTCCAACTCTTCTCGGCGTCCTTTTTTGCTCAAATCTGTTTCCGATAATTTTCTTCATATTTCGAACTTCATTCTTTACTCAAGTACTTTATTGTCAATTTTGATCGCTTCTCGAGATTCATCTTGAGCTCAATTCATTTTACGCCAATTTTCATCGCTTTTTGACCTTCATTTTTTTCTCAAGTTCTTTTTTTTTGTTAATTCCATCGCTTCTCGACTTCCATTTCTTCTTTCTCAATATACATCGTTTCTCGGCCTCCATTCTTTACCAAAGTCCTTTTTTGTCAATTATCCTCGCTTCTCGGCCTTCATTTTTTGCTTGAGTTTTTGGTCTGCGATATTTGATGAGTCTTATTAGTATGTATCGAATAAAATCGCTTTTGCGTGAATAGGCTGGCAAGGCGTTGTTTTGCCATGAGAGTTGTTTTGTAAGACACACAGAATGCCAACTATATTTGAATTACGCATTGACTGGACACTTGGGAAAATCTTTTTAAGGGAAGTATTTTTGTTGAGCTTAAGGCGAATAGTTAAAGTGAATTGGTATTACTTGATTTCAAGCGCCCAGGCGTACGAGGTAAATAAAACCGATTATTGGTGAGATGTGGATAAGAAAGACTTTCCAAATTGGGAAGCAACGAGCCGATCAAGGCTGTACTGCAATACTACTGTACCACGTCGACCGATGAAAACGGGGCGGCAAGCCAAGCCCACGCTTTCTCGTTTTAAAGATGAAATTATTACAAGAGTGGGGGAGTACCCCACAGTTCGGGTATTATTCTTAATACAACAGTTTTTTGGCTGTAGTGCTTTTATTGAAATATTTTGCACAATCGCCAGTATATCTGGCTTCCTCCACGCAGGGGGGTAAAAATGGTATTTAAAAATGAATACAATTTAGATTTTAACCCGAATAGAAATATAAATTAACATGTGGAAAGGAAACATGTCAATATGAACAAAAAATGCAATGGCTAATCGAACTAAGCCGGCCCTTCAAAGGAATGGAAAAAATATTAAAGGAAAAACAATTAAGTTCAAGCGGCAGGCGCGCCCTTTCACGGGTGAGCTTCTCGTCTCCCTTTTCATAGAGAAGTTTCACACGCGCCGCCCTATTACTGTTTGGTAGTTTTGCGGAAACCATGATGTTATTAACCAATTGTGTCTATTCTCGTTTAATAACGGGCCAAAATAAAATTTAAAATTCCTTACCTAGGTCATCAGGCCCCGGAGATTTAGTGTTATCCATTGTTTTGATTGTGTCCAGTAGTTCTGATTCTGATATTGATTCTGCTATTGTTGTATTTTCCTCTTCTGATATTTGTGTTCTATGCATTTTCCCAATATATTGACTCTGAAAGTTCATACTTACGTTACTAATTTTACCCCATAAGCTTGTATAAAATTGTTCTATGATGTTAATTATTAGTTCTGTTTTTGGGGGGGTTGATTATTAGTATCTTTCAATTCATTTATTGTTGTTTCTCTATCACGTTTCTTTATGTTATCATAAAACGCTTTAGACGGTATTTCTCCACCTTATGTGTCTTCAATTTTGGCCCTTTTTCTTGCCTTTGTTGGAGTCTTATTTTAAGTTGTTGTTTAAGTTATTGTTTTGTTGTTTTTCCCTTGCTTTATCAATGTTTCCAATTGCATTGTGTATTGCATCGCTTTCACATTTTTTCTCTTTTGCTTCCAACTTTGCAAATTCTTGAGATTGTTTCTTTATTGCTGTTTTTGTATAATCCCACCAATCCTGAATATTTGTGAAGTTTGCTCGATCGTGAGGTGCATCTTCATGTGTAGACGTGATAAACTTTCTGAACTTTTCATCGCCGAAGTGGGAAATATTACTCCAACTTCCTTTTCCCCATATTATTTTGTCCTAAAGTTTTAATGTCAGGATTGGAATTCAAGCATGATCTGAGATGATATTCACAACATGTCAAAATTCACTATTATATGGGTCCAATATATATGAATTTATCGGGGTTTATCTTTCTGAAGAAGTCAGTCAGGCTGTTGACTTCAACGATGTTTTTTAGATCTTCTCATCGTGATCCAGTCGAAAGTTCAGAGAATGCAATGTATCAATTTTTTCTGTAACCGCATTGAAATTTCCGAGCAGAAATATTGACGAGGTTTGTCAGCATGTCCTTATTATTTGACGAAGCTCTTTATAAAATTCGGACTTCGCAAGTTCTCTTTCCGAAAATACAGAGCCATTTAGGATTTTAATATCCAAGTTTTTGCATGTTTTATCTAAGCTGTCAATTATGCTTTCCATGAGTACCTTATAATTTGCAAATTTGATTGTTGGTTTTGTTCTAATCATGATTCCAGTGTCTCTTCGAAAGTATCTTTGTGTTTGTGTTGCAGCTAGAAAAGTTCGATTTGTAAATATTGTGTAACCCAAATTGTCTGCACATTGCATTACTTTGCTGTTGTCAATTTTGTGCATTTGTTGGAGGCATATCAGATCGCACCTAACTTTCCTGATCCATTCGTTGAATTGAGTCTTATGGATATGCCAACCGTCCAGATTAATTGTAAGTATCTGAAGATTCTTGGTTAGTCCGGAAGTCATTTGGAAATATAAAAAGGGATATAACGATATATTTGTGTGTCCAGCGAGTATTTCCTTCCAGTTAGCTTTCAATCCCAGTTCTTCCAATTTGATGTTCCTCCCTTCTTGCCAATGTCTGCGTTCTGTAAATTTTGAGTTCATTTTGGCCTAGATATTTAAATATTTTTGAAAAAGGGGGATGGCTTCGTGCCTGTTTTTGGTGATCCTGTGTTGGTTGTTGTCTTTGTCTTCCGGACTCGTACCCCCTCTTCTTTTTTCGCTGGGTGATGCTGATGTTCTACCCGCTGTAGACAAGTTGGGCAAGGAAGATTAGAGGGTATTGTGGTTTGAAATGATGCACGTTTTATTTTTCCCCATATTTTTTGGAGAAACAGATTTTTGGAGCACTGTCCTGTCTTCTTGTTATCCGTTGCGGTTTCGGTGAGAATAGGTCAGCAAGCGGCCCGGGCTCAGATGGAGCTTCATTTTTGCTCATATTTAGTATTATCACGTCATCGGCCTCACTACAGAACTGGTCTGACCATTGTGTAGTTGGCACATGTTGCTTCAGATCAATGGTTGGTTGGCTTTCGGTGGTATCGTGATGGGCTTGTACTGCAGATGGTTGCAAGCTTTTTATAGTCTCCCCAATTCTGACTATAGGTGGTAGCATATCTGATATCGCAAAAGGTTCCATGTTTTGTGTGTCTCGCTTTTGATATTGTTCCGTCGTTTTCGTCTTGTGGACATCCGCTGTTGTTGTGGTGTTTCTGGTTGGAGGGGTGATGGAAGAAATTGTTATGTTGACAAATTTAGGTTGATGTTTTCTTTTTGATAATCGTTGAGTATAGTTGGGGGACGGGTCTGAGACTAATTTTGGCGTCGGATGGGTTTTCAGGTTGTTGTCGACTGTCTTGTGATGTTGTACCTGCATTATTCTTGCATAGGACGGGCCATGCGTTCGGTTGGCCTGCATCATCCTTCCGGTATACCGGCCTCCTTCTTGGGCAGTCTCTTTGTAAGTGTCCGAGGTCTTTAAAAATGCGGCAATTGGAATCATTTTTGCATTCTGGTGCCCCTTCTAAAGGCAGTTGTTGCAGAACGGTACAAATAGTTCCTTTGGAAGGAATGTTTTACACCTAACGCCATCTATAGTGATAAAAGGCAGTAATTTGTTAGCGTCGAAGTCCTCGACTGTGAAGGCTGTATACCCATTATATATCATAGTCCCTTTATGATAGAGACGTGTTGCATTGGGAATCTTTCCGCAGTTTGTTTTCTCCAGTGCAGTGATAGCGGCGTTCAGCAGGGTTCCATCGGCAATTCCACGAACTGGCATGGACGCCCGGTGGTGATGGTGGAGAGAAGGTGCGAAGTCCTATGTCTGTTTGACAGTTTCCGTTTGTGCTCTCCATAAACTGCTGTCCGCAGCCTCTGGTCGTTGGACGGAAGGATAGTACCTGACACCTTCTGCTAACTTCCCAAAGGCATCTTATGTCGTTGCAAAATGCTACTAGTTGTGGTGTAGATTTGAACACATTATATATATATCTTGAAATTGTACGTCTTCAGCAACTTCAAAAAAACACTGATCATTGACGAAGAGTAGTCGATGTCTCTTTTCCGGACTGGACTCCATCTTTAGCAATAGCTGGTGTCGGATCCATCTTTGTTCGTTAATCCCAGAGTGTAAAGTCAAAGAGCTAAACAGCTTACAGGAACCAAAAACAAAAACTACTTGGGACAGAACCCAAACTGGGAAAGCAAACATGAGCGAACGGCTCACCGGCCAGGAAACGTGTACCAGGGGACACTAGTAACCCTCGCCGGGGACCCTGGCACTCGGCCTACCGCTGATTTTTTGAGCTGGGCTCGCGACACCCAAAACGTCCGAAAAATTTTTTTTGTTCAAAACCTACCAATTTTTTCGCACTTGAAATGTAAAATACCATCAAAAATATGACTAAAATTCTACCAATTTCCCAGTAGAAATTCTGTGCCGAGTGAATTCCGTTTGCCCCCAGAGACCCCGGGCTCCCTCAGTCACCCACTGATCCCAGGCCCGCCTTCGCCACAACACCCGCACGCACGAGCTCGAACGTAATAAACAGGGCGGGCATAACAGGGCGCGTCGGAAAAGCGAGGCGGTGCCGTTTGATCGGTCGTCGCTCGGGCGCTTTCTACCTCGAGGCGCGCTTCGTGCACTTGGCACCATGGATGGGGCTAGGATGCGATAGATTAAAGTGAAAATTACAACCGTTTATCAATCGAATTTGAAAGTTCCATATTTATTTTTGCTTATCTCTCACTCACTCCAGATCAGAACTGCTGTGTAAAGTTGCGTCACTATGTGGCCTTTCAATCTGTTTAGCGTTGCTGTTTTGACTTCAATTGGTCATATGACGTTGGTTCTAGACTGTATTTGTAAACAAAATAATCCAAAAATTACGAACGTTCAGCAAAAGGTGTCTATTTCACCAAAAAAGAAAAGTGATGATTTAGTCCGCCCTGGCTTTGCAAACAACACAATCACTTGGCCGCTCGCTCACGTGAGTACGTTGGCAGGCCGATGCTTTCATTTATGGAAGACACAATGAATGGAACTGTATTTTGAATTACGCTATGGCCGGGCACTTACTTGGCTTTGTAAACAACACAATTCTTCGCCAAAAAACTTTGCCTGGGCTTTCTATGTTCGAAAATGACACTCGCCGCACGCCTTGTTTGATGGACTGGTGAATTACTAATTAGGCTTGAAAATAAACCAAATCGTTTATGACGCAATAAGCATGTTTGAAATAAATATCATAACAAATTACATATATATTGAATAAAATCGCTTTTGCGTGAATAGGCTGGCACGGCGTTGTTTCGCCGTTAGATTTATTTTGAGCTACGCATTGACTGGGCACTTGGCAAAAATTTTTAAGGTAAGCATTTTCGTTTAGCTTAAGGCGAAAGGGAATTGGCATTACTTGTTTTCAAGCGCCCAGGCGCACAAAATAAATGAAACCGATTATTGGTGAGATGTGGATAAGAAAGACTTTCCAAATTGGAAAGCAACGAGCCGATCAAGGATTTACTGCAATGCCAAGTCGACCGGTGAAAACGGGGCGGTAAGCCCAACCCACGCTTTCTAGTTTCAAAAATCAAATTCATGCAAGAGTGGGAGAGTACCCCACAATTCAGGTATTAATCTGAATAGTACAGTCTTTTTGTCTGTAAATGCTTTTATTTTCTAATGGCACAATCGCCAGTATATCTGCCCCCCCCCCCCCCCCCCAGAAGGGGGGCAATAACAGTATTTAAAAAATAAATACAAATGAGAATTTAACATAAATAGAAAATAATTAACGTTTGCGAGGAACATGTTAATATAAATAAAAATTGCAGTGGCTAATCGAACTGAGCCGGCCCTCCAAAGGAATGGAAAATTATTGAAGGAAAAACAGACGGCACGCGGGCCTTCTCGCGGATGAGCGAGTATTAAACTAATACTCATCGACGCGAGAGGTGGGCATCCGCCTCGCGAACAAATAATATAAAAAATAATGTGTGAAGCGCCGGCTATCCCAGCGGTGGGTTCCGGAAAAAATTATAAGTCTTTCTTATCATCTATTTGTGTAAATATTGTTTATAATCAAAAAGAAACTATGAGTGTGTTTACGTGAGAAATTATGACTGCAAATTAAAAGTTGGATAATGTAGGCGGGTGGCAAACTAAATAATTATAAAATGAATCTAAATGTGTCAATGCCCACCGCTGGGCGTGAATTTGTGGTGCTAAGTGGGGGGAGGGAAGATAAAAAAACAATCAAACAAATTTGAGCCACAGGATAAGTGGACTTATTTTTGTGAAAAGATTTCACACCGCGAGGAACCACTAGTGGGTTCTACTCGGGTTAGGCCAATCGAATTATAAGACACTCAACAAATTGAACATTCATACTGCCCATCCCAATCATGTCTTAAGACGGTCGGGTACATGCCACAGATGGACCGCGCCGCACCGGCGCGGCCCACCGTCGGCACATACCCGGTATTTCTTATAAAATAAATATTGATTGAGGGCAACTCGATCACACAAGTGGGGAAGAAAAAAGGAAAGATAGAAAACAAGACAGTTCTGGAAAAGAGGGTGAGGTTAATTAGCCACCAATGTCAGGGAGTCCACACCAGGCCCTCCAGACACGATGGGAACCCCGAATGGAGTTCCTGACGCAGTTACGGGAGACCTGAGTTGCGGCCGCGCCGGTCACACCCAAAGCACGAAGAGCAGTCTGGTTCCCCACGGCATAACTACCGAGGGAACCAACCACAAAAGGCGTGGAACTCCACCACCTTGCCAGAGGCATGGGTGATGGAGCGACATAACTCTTCGTACTTGGAGTGCTTCCGACGGGCCGCATCATCCATGGCGGTCTCACCGTTGTCGAAGGGACACACCACGTCGATCACAACGACCCGATTCGTTCCCGATTCCTCGAGAACCAAGACGGAACGCAGGATCCCAGCTGTTCTACTCTATGGCAAAGGGAGCTTGGTTATAAATTTGTCCACTTGCCATGTCAAAACCAGAAGAAATTACAAGGAAAATTAGAGTAATTGGCTTCGGCCAAGCGTAATCGCGCCTACCTAACTAAATCTAATTACTACTTTATTGACTTGCGGCAAGAATCCAAGCGCTTTAGCTCTTTGAACAACACAAACAAACAAAACAAGAATGTCCAGAGCTCAAACTGAACTCTCCTGACTACTGAGGGCTTGCGCAGACTGCACTGACTAAGTTGCGATCTTTACAGGCGTTACAGTCTTGACAGGCGTCGACGCTGGGGCAAGATAGCAGCTCGCACGTTGTGCTCCCTCAGTAGCCGGATTGCACTGCGTCGTCGGGGGCAAGGCGTGGTGTTTCGTCGTTTTGTCCTTGAGTAGGTGAGGCCCCTGACAAGCAATTCTTTCACTTTTAGTTCCGCGTCTTCACTCCCTGGATTGACGATGTTATGGTTGAAACCGCCGGCGACAGCTGCTGAGTGTATTCCTCGATTGAATTGGAAGCTAAAATGCAATATCCCAGCAGCTGTTTTGTTCAGATAGTATTGAAGGCCGACGGTTAATACCAGGGAGACTTGTATTCTTTCTTTAGCCAGCTACGGCGCTATCGTGGTGTGAATACTAGTCGCACGTAGCTGGCCGGTGTTGTTGAATGGATGTCGGAGACGGATGGTATACTCGACGACAGTTCGGAGCGGTGTTGATGCTCAACGAATAGTAGATATTTTGGTCGGAGATGATTGAATTCTCGACGACTGTAGCTTGTAGGAGCAAGATGTTGTGGCTCGACGACTGGCTTTCTGATGATTGAAGTTACTATTTCCAAATTGTGTGAATTTGTAGTCCAAATAATCCGGTTGCTATGTAAGTTTTGGTTAATCCAGTATTGAAATATCCTTGCTGTCTGTAGGTAATCCGGTAATAAATTTGTTTTGAGTTTTGAGGTATGTATGTATTAAATTGAGGTTTGTAAATCCGATTTCTCACAAGAAAACTGGCAGCTATTTTGTCTGTAAATGCTTTTATTGGCACAATCGCCAGTATATCTGGCCTCCCCCATGCAGGGGGGCAATAACAGTATTTAAAAAATTAACCTAACTACACTTGATCTTGGTTAAAAGGTCGAGAAGCGATGACGTAAGAGCATCCCAACCCCCCATTTAAGAGCCCAAAAAATCTCCTACTTCTGGTACACATAAAGAACATCTTCGACCATGCGTTTGTGACGTTATTTTCTTTTCTTTCCAAGTGACTAGCGTCGCTCTCCCTTTCCTTTGTTTTGCCTATCTCACTCCCACATACAACCCTTTCACATTGCAGTAACATCACCTCCTCACCCCTAACAATGCCCAATGATGCTCGAATGCCCTCGTGGGGCTAGTAGGCAAAGCGCGCCGCGAAGCAAAAAAGCGGGCCTCGAAGTTAAAAGCGCGTGAGCGTTTAAGATTGATCAAGCGGCACCGCCGCGCCGCACACTTCATCGACGCGCTTACACCTGTCGTGTGTGCAGCGTTCGAGTTCGTGCTAGCGGCGAATGGTTCCGAAAATAAATTAAATCAGTGGGTGGCGTATTGGGGAGGGGGTAAGGGGATGTTCGCGGCAAACGGAATTCGCTGAGAACAGTATTTTTATTTTCGAAATGAATTTACTTGGCATAGAATATTTCTATTAAAACTAGGCGAAGTTTTAGTCGTTTTCTGGATGACATTTGAATGCAAAAGTTTGGTAATATGTGTACCCTGTTGTATATGTTTCTCGGGCAGTGCTTTTTTCTCCACAAAAAATAAAGAACACTGAAGTCTCCTGGCGAGCGGTTAAAGAATTGTGATGTTTACAGAATAGGGCGGAGCAATCCATCAGTTTTCTTTTTTTGATGGAAAAAACACGCTTACTTACTTGATATTTGTTGAAGGAAATTTTGAAATTCGTTTAGTGAGATCGAATTATTGGAATTCGTGCACCCGACTGCTCCCACCTGATACATTTACGCAAAGGAAGGAAGAAAGAAGACAAGATTATGTTCTGCCAAAAATAAGAATTTGAGTCGATTTTACCCGCACAGTGGACGGACGATGTACGTACGTAAAAAGCCCGAGCCCGGGTAAGGCGACGGGGTCATGACTAACGCGGCCGAGGACATCCACTTTGCTCCATTGCGTATAAATGCGAGCCACGGCTCAGAAACTACTTTTTTTCTTCTAAATCATGGATCAGTACTGAACACTACTGGATCCAGCCCAATGCCTTCATATCCAAATAATGTGGCGGGAGCCATAGGAAGAAAGTCTTGCCTGCGTGCAAGTACTTTCCTGACCACATAAAAATTAGTGGCCGCTCTTCCGGTTTATCATTTCCGCTACGGGTTTGATGGTACTACTAACATATGATAAAATTTAAACCATAAAAACTTGTTCACGACCAGAGGATCATTGAACCATCCCTAATCTCCGTTTACGGTACCCAAAAAGGAAGCCATCTCTGGAAATTAGGTAAGACATTTGTTTTTCTTTGTTTGAGAAGTGATGCCGCGGGTGGTTTTCTGATAGAGTAATTCTCGTCTAATTTTTTATTGTGTTTGCTAGATTTTGTGTTTGAAGTTTGAGCCTCATATATACGTTTGCTGTTTTCGAATTTTCCAGCGAGAAGTCAACGATTTGCATGATATTACAAACGTAAGTTCAGTGGGGGTCAAGAAGTAAAGAGTGTGGCATTGAATTTGTGAACAGGGAAGGGTTAATTTCGCGTATTCTTGGTCCTAGCGTAAAAAGGGCTTCAAAGTGCCAGAACTCGGTTGGCGCGTTCATATTGACCAGATGTTTCATCTTGAGGGCTAGGCATGCTTGGGATTTGATGTTCACGTCCAACATGCCTATCCCTCTTTTGTCTGTTGGATTCAGTACAGTGTCTCTGGAGAAACACCCGATCGTTTGTGGGTACCAAAGCTATTTGAAAAATATGCTTTGAATCGTTCTACTGACGTTTTCAGGGATTGGGTAAATCCTTGCACTAAACATAGCCTCGCGAAAATGCGAGAGAGTTTAGGATGGTCAATTTCCCGTACCATGACAGGTTCCTCGGTTTTGTTCAGTTGAGTACACGTCGTAATTTCGCTAATTTGTCATTCCATGTCTGGTCGACTGAATCTTTCCCAAAGTGGATGCCAAGTATCTTGACCCGATCCTTATGGATGTTTGCAGTGTCCAGCTCAAATAATTCTCTGTCTTTTTATTCACACAGAGGAGTTGTGTTTTGTCCCTGTTAACTAGTTGTCCGGTAGCCTTACTGAAATTATCGAGTTCGCCAAATATGTGTTTTATTGAATATGGGTCCGTGATTATGAAGCATAAGTCGTCAGCAAATTGTTCTAGTTTCTCCTCTTTTCTGCCAAGAGATACGCCTCGGATGTCGTTATTTCTCATAACCGCCCGTGCAAGTGGCTCTATATTAAGGGTGTACAGCAGCATGCTCAATGAGCAGCTTTGTGTGATTCCTCGCTTGATTTTAATGAGGTCAGTGAAGGCACCATTTACTTCGATGGTCCTTGTGATATTTTGGTACATGCCCCTAATGAGCTGCAGTGTTTTCGGCGGTGTTCCTATGGCGTTTAATAATTAGAGCAGGAAACCATGGTCTACCACAGCGTTTCTCAACCGGTGGGTGGCAAAGGCATTTAAGGTGGGTCGCGAAGCTTTTCTAAATTTTACAGTTTTTAGTTAGATCGGCAACATGTTACATAAATTGATGTAATTTATGTTAACTTTCTAACTTTGTTTGATGATTCCTTATGCGGTCGCAAAATGGATGGTTTTTTGAAAAAGTAACGAATTAAATGGAAACGAAAGGAAATCTAAGGAAGTTGTAATGAGAAAGTATGACCCTGATTACATCAAATATGGTTTCATTAAACCAGGCAACGACTTTGAGCCAAAAGCACAATGTGTTGAGTGTGCACAAATATTGGCGAATGCGTCTTTGAAACCATCGAAGCTTAAGAGGCACCTGGACTCACATCACCCAAAAAGCGTAACGAAACCCAAAGAATATTTTGAGAGAAAGAGGGATGATCTGCAGACACAGCAGCGAGTCTTGGCTTCATTTACTACTCAGACACAGTCAGCATTGAGGGCTAGCTTTTTGGTGACTGGTCGAGTTGCTCGTTGCAAGAAAGCATTCACAATCGCAGAGGAACTCATCTTACCCAGTGCTGTTGATAAGTGATAGGGGGAAAAGCTGCATTAAAACTTGAGTTAGTACCATTGTCTAACAGCACTATTACGAGGAGAATTATTGAAATGAATAATGATATCGAATGTCAGCTGTTGGAAAGAATCAAATCCAGCCCTTATTAATCCATACAGTTGGATGAATCTACTGATTTAACCAATATAGCTTTACTGCTTGTATTTGGAAGGTATTGTGTTGACGGCAATGTTCACAACGACATTTTTTCTTTGCAAAGAACTTCCTACCAGAACAACTGCCGATGAGGTAATTCGTTGTCTTGATACCCACTTTGCTAACAAATGCATTGATTGAAGAACTGTGTGGGTGTGTGCACAGATGGTGCTGCATTAACGACTGGTATCCATCCTGGCGTCGTTAAACAAATCTCGTAGAGAGCAGCACAAGCCAAGTGGACTCACTGCTTTTTACACAGAGAAAACCTTGCTAGAAGACAGATTTCACCAGAACTGCATGAGATCATGTCTGTAGCTGTGAAGACCGTAAACTATATCAAGAAGAATGCCCTACACGCAAAATTTTTTGCTGCCTTGTTCGACAATCTCGATTCAGATCACTTGCAGCTGTTGTATCACAGTGAGATGAGATGGCTCTCAAAAGGACTTGTTTCTAATCGTCTCTTTGAATTGAGACGTCAAGTTTACGTGTTTCTTCAAGATCAACAATCTCTTCTTGCTGGACATTACATTGATGACTACTTCTGTGCCAAACTGGCTTACCTTTCAGACATATTTGACCAGTTGAATCAACTCAATATGATAATGTAAGGTAAAAACAGCTCAAAGTTTTTAGTTGCTGATAAAATTGAGGGATTTAAAAAAAGATAAACCTATGGAAAAAAAGGGTGAAGGATAAACGACTTTATATGTTCCCACTGCTCAGCGAAAATCCTGAATCTAACCCTCATGTAGACATCTGTGAACACATAATTTATCAACTGGCACAATTGTTGCAAAAGTTTGATCGCAACTTTCCAGAAGATCCACGTCCTGAAAATTTATGGATTTCAAACTCATTTGCTATTAATTCTTCAGTCGAGGATGTGGCCATGCCTGCAGAATTCGAGAATAAACTTATCGGACTTTTCTGAAGACAGCACTCTCAAGTTTAGTTTTCAAGGAGTAGATCTTCCTTCATTTTGGATCCAAGCAAGCAAGGAATATCCTTCACTATCAAGAGCGTGCTTTCAACTTCCCTTGCCATTCACGACTACCTACCTTTGCGACTCTGGCTTCTCAACTGTAGCTGTAACCAAATCCAAGGCTCGGAACCGCCTAGAAATGGACACTCTTAATGTTACGTTGCGTGTGAGCTTATCTAATATCAAGCCACGACTTGATCTGATTATATCCAACATGAAAGCTCAAGTTTCGCATTAAAAGTAAATTGCATGTGGATATATTGTTTCTTTTATCATTATTTGTTTTTCATTCGTTTAATCGAATCGCACAAAAAAAAAATTCCAATAAAAGTGGGTCGCGAACTGAAAAAGGTTGGGAACCACTGATCTACCATATTGAATGCCTTTTGCTGGTCGATGGACACTAGGATTGCAGGAATAGACTTTTGTCGACAGTGGCGGATAACACTTTCGATGTTCCTGTGCGAGTCTTGTATGTTACGATCCGGTAGAGTTGATTTCTGTGAGGAGCTGATGACGGAGTCTAATGCGTATTTCATCCGCCTTGCAATAATTTTGGCTAGGATTTTATAGTCTAGTCTCATAGTTAGGTTGGAAATAGGTCTCCAATTTTTTAGATCTTCTATATTTTCTTTTTTGTAGAGAAGGATAACTCTTGCTTGGCGCCAGCTTTTAGGAGGTACTCCCGACATAAAGGTGTTATTTATGACTTGAGGCTTGATCGAGGACCAAAATGTGATGTAGAATTCCTTTCCCAGCCCATCCAGACCGGGAGCTTTGTTGTTTTCCATCCCTTCCAAGGCGCCAATGATTTCCTTTCCAGATATGAAGACATCCAGTTGCTCTGCTTCATCATCTGGGATCCTATTACCATACATTTGATCTACAAGGCGATTCTGTTCCGCCAGATCCACTTTGAATGACAACCCCCGCAAGTCCGAGTAGAATTTGTGAGTCGCTGACAAGATTCAATTGCGGTCATGTTCGTTCCTGCCAGTTTCGTAAGAGAACTTTGTCTTTCCCGCAATCTGATCTTTTCGTAGAAGTATCGAGATGGTTTTTCTTCGTCCTCCGTAACGAGAGTCTTCGATACAATTTTCAAGAAGTTGTTTTGATTTTGAAAGATCTCCTGAAGCTTCGTTTTAAGAGAGTTTATTTCATGCGCATCTCCTTCACTGCCATTTCTTATTAGAAGAGCCAACTGTTTCTTGGTTTCAGACTTTAATGCTCTCTTTTTATTTGCCTAGATGATACCATATTCTATGGTTTCCTTCTTGATTTGTACTTTTGCGTGGTCCCACCAATCCTGTATATTTTCGAAGCCCGGTATGAGTCCAAGTAGTTCATGGTATTTGTTTGTAATTATGTTTTTATATTCCAGGCTGCTTTATTTTCCGGTCTTCTTTCTCCATCCACCTCTTCCCCGTCGGGTTTGATGGTATTCTCCGATGATGAGCGAGGGATACATGGTGTGATCGGACACGAGGTATGGGTGGTATATACACTCTTTTATCATCGGCTCTAGATTTCTGAAGATATAAATTCTGTCTATCCGACGCGACTGCACATTGTTGGTATTTGAGAACAGACGTTTGTCGAGGCTCCAATGCCTAAAGATGTCAATCAAGTCATTTTCGTACAGGTAAGATTTTTTCGGCTTTTGTAAGTCGAATATTTTTTAGGTGAAGGGTGTCCATTTCATCGACCACGGAGTTGAAATCACCACTAAGAATTAGATGCGATGGTGGATCGGAAAATATTGCAGTGAGCTTTTCAAAAAAAAACACGTTTGCTGTAGCCTCTTGTGGACGGGGCGTATATGTTCAATATACTTATTGAAAAGTCACTGTATTTCAATTCGATCACATCGAACCTGTGTCGTATTATTTTGGAGTGCCGTATGATCTCGTTGCCCAAATTTCCATAAACCAGTACTGTTCGGCTGTACCAGCCCTGAAGTATCTAGTAGTAGTGTCATCCGTTGGTAAGGTGTTGAAGAAGATCTGATACTTAAGATTTAGGCTCCAATCGCTCGGTTGTTTGAAATGTTTTTTGTGGGTTTCTTGTAGGCAGACAATGTCTGGTTTTTGAATTTTGAGTAACGAAGTTAACCTGTCGCTATGTTTGGAGAGCCCGTCAACATTTAGAGAGAGCACTTTCATGTTTGTGACACTACTTATAGACTTGAGGGGCTGGACGTCGTTTTGAAAGTAGGGTGTTTATCTGTCCGGATCTTTTTGTTTGTTTGCGTCCGAGTTGGGCATGAGCTCGGGGCTTGTAACACCGTGTTTAAACGGACTGGATGTTAGGTCTGGCAGTGATGCGGCTTGTTTGATCAGGCCTGTTCTTTTTACTGCCCTTTGTCTTTTATTACACCAGGTTCCTTCTTTGATGTTGTTTTAATAAGAATTTTTGGTGCACTGCCTCTACGGGTGTTGGTGGTTGAACGTATTCCCCTTTGAGGTTTAGGTGACATGGCTGAGATCTCAAAATCAAATTTGGATGTTTTATCCAAAGCCATGTCATGAGTGTTTGGCGAAAACAGTTCACCGGGTGTGCCAGATACCTTAAACAGGTCAGTCAGGTAAACTGAGGGATTCATGGTCATGTCATCTCTTTAGTGAACAACAGCTGACACTCGAAAGTTAGGAGCAGATGAGATGGTACAGGTCGCAGCTTTGGGAGGCTTGACAGATCTAAAACTATGCTTGCTAGTTGTAGGGTCGTGAGTAGCTGTTCCGACTTGGTTGCTCAGACACGCGGACCTAGTTGTTTGGACCGTGCTACCATTTGTGGTAACTTCGAGACTATCTGAGTGCTTGTTGTGGGCCGGGTGGACCAGTCTGGAAACGATCGAGGATAAGAACCAGGTATTCAAATCAGCTCGTTTCTTATCCCCTCGAGATGGACATGCTGATTGAATGTGTCCCACTTTTTTACAAAAACGGCATTTTTGCTCATTCGTACACACTTTGCTGTGATGTCCTGGGTCAAGGCATTTGCTGCACGTGTGTACAGATTGGACGGCAAATAGGTCTTGCATCTGACGCCGTCTTTTTGAGAAAACAGGAAAACAACCAGGCTTAAATCCTCGAACCATGCAGCAATATACCCATTATACAATCCGGTGCCTCGATGGTATAGCTTCGAGGCTTTTTTCGCAACGCCGCACTTTAGTACGCTCAGTACACACAGCTGTGTAGACTCATCGGGAACGTTTTTGATGGTGATTCTTGTAGGAGGTTTTGTTGGAGGGAAGAAACTGATACTAAGTCCGTCGGATCCATCATTTGTGGTGACTCGTAAAAATTCATCTTTGCATGAGCTCGAATGGTTACCGGTCAACGTGTTCCGGAATGACAGAATCCAGAGTCTTGGGCGCGTTTCATAGAGCGCAGTTAGCTCCGTGATGAATTTACGTGTACTAGACAACTCACTTAAAATATCCAAAACGATCTCAAATCAGTATCTTCATTCATCTCGGCGAAAACGGACCTGGGTCTTTTTCAGAAATCTCGGGGCTGCCAGAAGCAGCTGATGCGTATGCCATCTCACCGCGGGAGCAGTTGCAACAAAGAACAAAAAAGAAGATCGGAGACTGGAACCAAAAGCCGGGCGCTGCTTTTCACTTCAAGGCGCGCTCCGTGCACTTTGGCACCCAACCCACGCTTTCTCGTTTCAAAAATCAAATTCATACAAGAGTTGGGGAGTACCCCACAATACAGGTATTAATCTGAATAGAACAGTCTTTTGTCTGTAAATGCTGTAATGGCACAATCGCCAGTATATCTGGCCTCCCCCACGCAGGGGGGCAATAACAGTATTTAAAAAATAAATACAAATGAGAATTTAACCTAAATAGAAAATAATTACCATTCGCGAGGAACATGTTAAAGTAAAGGAAAATTGCAGTGGCTAATCGAACTGAGCCGGCCCTTCAAAGGAATAGAAAATTATTGAAGGAAAAACAATTAGGCTCAGGCGCCACGCACGCCTTCTCGCGGATGAGCAAATTATTAAATTAATACTCATCGACGCGAGAGGCGGTCATCCGCCTGGCGAACAAATAACATAAAAAATAATGTGTGAAGGGCCGGCTATCCCAGCGGTGGGTTCCGAAAGAAATTCTAAGCTGTACTGAATATTACATACCGCCCGCCGTTCTTATCATCTATTTGTGTAAATATTGTTTATAATTAAAAAAAAAAGGAACTATGAGTGTGAATACGTGAGAACTTATGACTGCAAATTAAAAATTGGATAATGTAGGCGGCAAACTAAATAATTATAAAATGAATCTAAATGTGTCAATGCCCACCACTAGGCGTGAATTTGTGGTGGCAAGTGGGGGGAGGGGAAATAAAAATTAAATAAATTTGAGCCACAGGATAAGTGGACTTATTTTTGTGAAAAGATTTCACACCGCGAGGAACCACTAGCGGGTTCTACTCGGGTTGGGCCAATTGAATTATAATACCAGATACTCGACAAATTGAACATTCATACTGCCCATCCCAATCATGTCTTAAGACGGTTGGGCACATGCCACAGATAGACCGCCCCACACCGGCGCGGCCCATCGCCGGCACATACCCAGCATTTCCTATTAAATAACTATTGATTGGGGGACAACTCAATCACACAAGTGGGGAATAGGAAAGGAAAGATAGAAAAGAAGACAGTGCTGGAAAAGGGGGTGAAGTTAATTAGCCAACACTGTCAGTCCACACCAGGCCCTCCAGACACGGTGGGAACCCCCAATGGAGTTTCTGACGCAGTTACAGGAGACTTGAGTTGCGGCCGCGCCGGTCACACCCAAAGCACGAAGAGAAGTCTGGTTCCCCACGGCATAACTGCCGAGGGAACCAACCACAAAAGGCGTGGAACTCCACCACCTTGCCAGAGGCATGGGTGATGGAGCGACACAGCTCTTCGTACTTGGAATGCTTGCGACGGGCCGCATCATCCATGGCGGTCTCACCGTTGTCGAAGGGACACACCTCATCGATCACAACGACCCGATTCCTTCCCGATTCTTGAGAACCAAGTCGGGCCGCAGGATCAGCTGTTCTACTGGTATGCTCTCGACAAACTACGTCGACATCGCATCTGGAGAACCTGGTTGGGAGCAGATGGGCTAAGATCTCCCCTTGCACCGAATCATGCCGCTCCTTGATGAAAGATATCACAGGAAGGCAATGATTCAGGACATGGGGGAGTCTCGTTTGCGTAACCGCACTTGCTACAGGTCACGCGCGGTTCAGGCTAGCCGGAAAACCGTCTACAAACGGATCGTAGCGGCAGAAGATTCAATCGAGCCTTCAATACCCACAAGATCACAAACTGAGCAAGAGAAACAGAGGTGGAGAGGAAGTGGTTTGAAGCACACCCCACCGCCTCAGCCAGCGGGTATTACATACATGATTCAACACCCGCGTGAATTTCTTGGTGCTCTCTATCAGGAGATCGTTCGTGGTGACAGTGAAATTCTCATCGGAGGAGACGGCCCAGCGAAGGCCCATCCGGCGACTCATCGGGCGCAGTTGCGCCCACAAATCACCGCATGCGCCAATGCGTCGTCCGTCTGGCTCTGAGGAGTTTTCACGATTGAGGAACGCGATTGTCAGGGCCTGTGTCGCCTCCGAAACGTGTTAAAACTTCGCCACAACCTTTCTCAGCTGGGCGCGGGTAACCGAACGGACCTTTAGAGTCGGGGGAGTTCAAAGATTTGAACGCCTGGGTAGCCCGAAAAATGTCCGCTTCGTGGGCAAGATTCGGAACACCCAAACCCCCGGCCGCGGCCGTCGAATGGAAAAAAGGCTGACAGGTCCGGTCTGGTAACCGGAATGCGGAAGTTCGATCTGGGCCCTGATATTGTATTGTGCGTTGTAGAGCACTGTGCCGAGTTCTTTAAATGTTTTGCAGATATGCTGATGTTCATCCTGAGGCAGATATTTGTTTTTGTGATCAAGTTTCGTTTTGAGGGCAATTATTTCCTGCTTCCATATTTGTAATGTTTTCAAAACTGTGGTTTTAGATGGACCATCGTAGTTATTATAGAAGACGTTTTCCATAGGTATTTCGGATTTATCTATACAGACCTGGTCCAGAATGTCTTTGATCGAGTTGAGTTGGTTTTTGATAATGTTGCAGTGCAGAAAGATGTGGTTTGTGTTGTCTGTTCGGTATTTGCAGAATTTGCAGTTCAGTATCAGTGGCTGATCGGTGTTTCTGGTAAATCTGAGTCCAGTGTGTTTCCTCTTTTGTCCGAATAGAAAGCGCTCCGTTAAATTCTGTATGAGGTCACTTTTCTTGGTTTGAGATAATTTTTTTTAGATGTGGTTGTTGAAGGTGTATGTATGACCAGTTTAGGTTGCTGTCCAATTGTTCTTCCTTTTCTTCGTCGAGTTTTTTGATTTTTGTATAAATCTCTTTGTGAGTGGTTATTGGCCAATCAGATTTTTTTATTGGGACTTTCAAATATGTCTCTAGAAGTGAGCTCCATTCTTCAGGTGGTCGAAAGGAATGAGGTATGGAGTTGGTGAACAGATCGGGGTTTATTGTGCGGATTCTAGTGCCCAAGTTGTATAAAGCCGCCATAGTGCCAAAATTCGGAGGGGTTTTCTATATTTGTTAAAATTTTCATCCTTTCGATTCTGCATGCCTTAATTTTTTCGTTCACGTCGATCATGCCGAAGCCACCACTTTCCTTTGGCTTATACATGGTTTTGCGTGAAATGGCTTCAAAAACCTCCGGGTGCCACAGAAATTTGAAAAATATGCCCTGGATTTCTTTAATGTGGAGGGCGTGTATTCTTACCACCCCAGCACAGTAGAGAATTTGTGATACGGCTAGGGAATTCAAGATCGTCATTTTTCCGTACCAGGTGATTTTTGTCGTTTTTGCTCCATTTAGGACTGCTCTAATTTTATTTATATTTTCGTTCCATGTTAGGTTTTCCTGCTTTTTCCCGAAGTATATTCTTAAGATTTTGATAGTGTCCTTAGCGTATTTCTGGTAGCTCGTTCCCTGTATTTCAAGTTTAGCCCGATGGGTTGTACACAGTATTTCCGTTTTGGCCATGTTAATTCTTCGCCCCATTGCCATCTGAAAGTTACTCAATTCCCCAAAAATGTAGTCAATGGACTCTTTGTCTTTTACTGCAAAGTTTATGTCATCAGCATATTGGTCTAGTTTGTATTCTATCCTGCCAATTATTATACCCTTGATCAGTTTATTTCTTTGGATGGATCGAGCAAGCGGTTCTGCATTAATGCAGTACAGGAGCATGCTCAAGGGACACCCTTGACGGATGCCTCTTTTTTACTGGGCTTTGTTTGGATAGCCTTCCATTAATGTCGATGATGTTGTATATGTCCAGATACATGTCTTGTATTAATTGCAGGATGGTCGGGTGTAGGTTGATTTTCTGGAGTATTCTGAAAAGGAATTGGTGGTGCATGAGATCGAAAGCTTTGTAGTTGTCCACCGAGATGATGATTGTTGGAGAATTTGTTCGTTTGCCTGTTTCTATTGCGGTTTCTAGATTGTAATGGATTTCATGTATGTTGCGTCCTGGAATTGGGCACTTTTGAGTTTTGCTGATGATGCTTCCGGATATTTCCTGTAGTCTGTGCGTGGTTAATTTTGCGATGATTTTGTAGTCTGTGTTTAGGTTCGAGATGGGCCTCCAGTTGTTGAGATCTCTTTCATCTGCTTTCTTGTGTAGTAGTTTGACTCTGGCATATTTGCTGGAGGGAGGTAGACATCCTGATAGGATGACGTTGTTGACTAGTTGGGTGAACGGATTTTCGATGATGTACCAAAAAACTTGATAAAACCCTTTTGGTAGTCCATCCAGTCCTGGGGATTTGTTGCCTTCCATTAGTGTAAAGACGTTGAGAAGCTCTTCTTCTGTGACGGGTCTTTTCAGCTTCCCATTTTGGTTGGGTGTAATTCGGCACGGCGCCATTTGCTCTATGAGGCGTTTTTGTTCGTTTTCGTCGCCTCGCACATTGCTTCCCCACAACTTCTGATAGAAAGTTTCTATTATGCTGATCATTTGTTCTGGTTTATTTGTTGAGTTTCCCTTGTTATCTTTGAGTTCTATGATTGTCGTTTGTTTATCTCTTTTTTGGATATTTTCGAAGAAACTTTTTGTTGGCCGTTCTCCGTATTCTAGGTCTTTTATCCGTGCTCTTGTGATGTCCCTTTTCAGTTGTTCTTCAGTTCTCGCTTGTAGGTCCAATTTTAGTTGTTGACTTTGTTCTTGATTTTCCGGTCTCTGATCAGATCTTCTAGCTTCTGGTGGAGTTCATCCGTTTTTGTTCTTTTTTCTTTTGCCCTCCTTCTACCGCATTCTTTGGCCTGTTGTTTGATTTGCATCTTGGTGCTGTCCCACCAGTTTTGTATTTTGTCAAATAGTTCCCGCTTTCCCAGGGCTGCCTCAAGGGTGTTCTCTACAATTTCTTGGAAGTTCGTTTTCTTCACAAATTGCGTGTTGAGACGCCATACTCCTCTCCCCCATCTCAGCTTTTGTGGGGTTTTGTGTGAGTTATGCTTGAAATTAGGTGGTCCGGATCATGTTGATGATAAATGCGGTCAATTCGGCGACTTTGGTTTCCAGTGGTACAGGTGAAAACTTTTTTGTTAGGATGGGCTTTCCGGTAGGTGTCGTAAATATTATTAGATTCTATTGTCTGTTTGAAAATTTTTTCGGCGCACGTAAGCCTAAAATTGTTCGTGTTGAGCACATCTGCTTTATCCGCGACTATGTTGTAGTCCCCGACGATCAGTAGTTTTGGTGGATACTGCAGTTTTCTATGGTTCTTTTCAGGTTTTCATAAAATGTGGTTTGGATTGTTCCCCGCACAGATGGGGCATATATGTTGATCAGTTTAATATTTTCTTCGCCGAATTTCAGGAGTATGCTGTCGGTGCGGTCTTTTGTAATTATATTGTTTTCTGGTATCCTTGCCAATATTGTTTGTTTGATCAGTATCCCTGTTCCTTGCTTGAAGAATTTTGTTGGTTGCCGAGGTGTGGTTGAGTCGATTTCCGTGTTGTGATAAAATTTGTAGCCATTACTTTCCGCCCAGTCGGTAATTTGCTGTGGATTGATTCGGTGTAATTCTTGTAAGCAGGTTATATCCGGTTTTTCTTGTTTAAGCCAAATTGTGAGTTTTTCTAATTTTTTGGAGATGCCATTAATATTGATTGTTGCTATTCTTAGATAATCCATGTTGTGTGGCTACCACCAAGCAGAGTTTAACTTGACTATTTATTTGAGGTTGCTGGGTGATTTTTTGAGAAGTCTGATCTGGACTTCTTTGTATTTTTTAGTTTTGAACTTATTTCAGGTTTGTCTGGACTGACAAGCCTCTTTGTTCTTGGTGATGTTCCTAGGCTTGATAGTGAGGAACTCTTGTGGATTTGTCCTGGTGTATTCTGGCTGTGCATGAAGGCCACGTCGTGCTCGAGGCCTGCACTTCCTCGTCGTAGTTTGGCGGTTCTTTGTTTCATGGGCTTGAAAGTGTTGAGTAGGCCATTAGCCTCGCTTGTTTCCACTTGCTCAGCCCAGCTCAGTTCCTTTTCCTCATCATTTCCGGAAGTTTGATGCTCAGGGGCCGGTTGTGCTAGTGGAATAACTGGCTCCTGTGAAGTGGACAGGTTTGTGAGATCTACGATGGGGGATAACAAATTTGTTGAGGGTCCAGGCATTGAGAAATGCTCAGCGAGCTGTTTCACGTTTGTTGTCCGCGTTGCTGCCAAGGGTTTGAGCGCTGATGTTGTCAGTGTGGGGTTTGTTATTTCCGGTGTGGTGGTATAGGCGGCATTGACATGGTTATGTAGTTCTTTGTTTTCCTTGTTATTTGTATTCAGTTCTTTTGTTTTGGCTGGCTAACGTCGGCTATTTTTAGGAATCAGCGACGATTCTAGTGCTCTTCTGTATGGTGTTTCACCTTGGGGTCGGTCTGAACAGTCTTTTAGGACGTGGCCGGATTTTTTACAGTATCTGCAGGTTGGTTCGTTCGAGCAGTTTCCCGCCAGGTGACCCTTCTCGAAACATTTGCCACAGATTGGCGTGTAAAGTTCTTTTGGTAGGAAGGTCTTGCACCTAATGCCATCTACAGTGGGATAGGCCATTAGCCTCGCTTGTTTCCACTTGCTCAGCCCAGCTCAGTTCCTTTTCCTCATCATTTCCGGAAGTTTGATGCTCAGGGGCCGGCTATGCTAGTGGAATAACTGGCTCCTGTGAAGTGGACAGGTTTGTGAGATCTACGATGGGGGATAACAAATTTGTTGAGGGTCCAGGCATTGAGAAATGCTCAGCGAGCTGTTTCACGTTTGTTGTCCGCGTTGCTGCCAAGGGTTTGAGCGCTGATGTTGTCAGTGTGGGGTTTGTTATTTCCGGTGTGGTGGTATAGGCGGCATTGACATGGTTATGTAGTTCTTTGTTTTCCTTGTTATTTGTATTCAGTTCTTTTGTTTTGGCTGGCTGACGTCGGCTATTTTTAGGAATCAGCCACGATTCTAGTGCTCTTCTGTATGGTGTTTCACCTTGGGGTCGGTCTGAACAGTCTTTTAGGACGTGGCCGGATTTTTTGCAGTATCTGCAGGTTGGTTCGTTCGAGCAGTTTCCCGCCAGGTGACCCTTCTCGAAACATTTGCCACAGATTGGCGTATATAGTTCTTTTGGTAGGAAGGTCTTGCACCTAATGCCATCTACAGTGGGAGCTTTGTTTGGTTAAAATTTTGGATAAGTAAAGACGTGTGACCATTGTATATGGCTGTCCCCTTGTGCCAGGACCTCTGAGCTTGTGTGACTTCGCCACAGCCAACACGTCGTGCTGCCTCGACTGCGGTGGCTTTTGTGGTCTCGTCGGCGGTTCCGCGCACCGATATGCGCACTGTCGGTGGAGTTGGCAAATGAAACTCGATCGCGCTTTTAGGCGTGGCTGCGTTGTCTTGAGTTATCGTCATGATTTCGTCTCGACAGCTTTTGCTACCGTTTGTGGTTGCCTTAAAGGATATGATCCAGGTGTTTCTAGAAATCTCCCAGAGGCATGAGATTTGATCAGAGAAAGTGACTAACTTGGTATTGTTCTGGAACACTTCGATTAGCTCTTCGAAGCTAAAGTCTTCCAAGGTTATAATATAAAGCGTCCTGTGCCTTTGATTCGCTTTATCGGACATATTTGAAGGTGCAGAACCGGCCGCAATGAAGGACATCCCAAAGAAGACAGCAAACTGGAGCACGAGCGAATAACAAAGCCGAGACAGAACTCAGTAACCTGGGAAGACAAACTAAAGCGATTGGGTCTCCGACCTGGCACGATGAGTCGGAGGGACACTAGAAACCCTCGAGGGGACCCTTTCGACTCGCCTAGTCGCGTATTCCTTGCGCCCGGGCGCCACCCCGCAAATTTGATTCAACAGAATGCAACCAAACACTCCAATAGCTTAAAACCGGCCATATCCGGGGTTTCTATACCAAGCCGGATACCCAAGACGTCCGAAAATTTTTTTTTGGTTCAAAACCTACCAATTTTTTCGCATTTAAAATGTTAAAAACCATCAAAAATATGACTAAAACTCTACCAATTTCCCAGTAGAAATTCTGTGCCGAGTAAATTCCGTTCGCCCCCGCTGACGTTTTGATTTCAATTGGTCATATGACGTTGGTTCTAGACTCTTTTTTTATAAATAAAACAATCCAAAAATTACGAACGTTTAGCAAAAGGTGTCTATTTCACAATAAAAGAAAAGTAATGATTTAGTCCGCCCCGGATTTGTAAAACGACACAATCCCTTAGCCGCTCGCTAGCTCGCGTGAATACGTTGGCAGGCCGCTGCTTTTATTTTTGGAAGACACAGGGAATGGAAACTGTATTTTGAATTACGCTTTGGCCGGGCACTTACTTGGCTTTGTAAACAACACAATTCTTCGCCAAGAAGCTTTGCCCGGGCTTTCTATGTTCGAAAATGACACTCGCCGCACGCCTTGTTTGATGGATTGGCGAATTACTAATTAGGCTTGAAAATAAACTAAATCGTTTATGACGCAATAAGTATGTTTAAAACGAATATCATAACAAATTAGATATATATTGAATAAAATCGATTTTGCGTGAATAGGCTGGCAGGGCGTTGTTTCGCCGTTAGATTTATCTTGAAAGATACAAAGAATGCCAACTATATTTGAGTTACGCAATTGACTGGGCGCTTGGCAAAAAGTAAGCATTTTTGTTGAGCTTAAGGTCAAAGGGATACGGCACTACTTGTTTTCGAGCGCCCAAGCGTACAGGATAAATGAAACCGATTGTTGGTGAGATGTGGATAGGAAAGACTTTCCAAATTGGAAAGCAACGAGCCGATCAAGGCTGTACTTCAATGTCCAGTCGACCGGTGAAAACGGGCGGCAAGCCGAACCCACGCGGGCGTAAGCGGAATGTAAGAATGCGGAATGTAAGCGGGCGGCAAACTAAATAATTATAAAATGAATCTAAGTGTGTCAATGCCCACAGCTGGGCGTGAATTTGTGATGGCAAGTGGGGGGAGGGGAGATAAAAAAAAAAAAACAATCACACAATTTTGAGCCACAGGATAAGTGGACTTATTTTTGTGAAAAGATTTCACACCACAAGGAGCCACTAGTGGGTTCTACTCGGGTTAGGCCAATTGAATTATAAGACACTTCAACAAATTGAACATTCATACTGTCCATCCCAATCATGTCCTAAGACGGTCGGGTACATGCCACAGATTGACCGCGCCACACCTTGCGCGACCCATCGTCGGCACATACCCGGTATTTCCTATTAAATAAATACTGATTGGGGGACAAGTCAATTACACAAATGGGGAAGAAGAAAGGAAAGATAGAAAAGAAGACAGTGCTGGAAAAAGAGGGTGAAGTTAATAAGCCAACACTGTCAGGGAGTCCACACCAGGCCTTCCAGACACGATGGGAACCCCGGATGGAGTTCCTGACGCAGTTACGGGAGACCTGAGTTGCGGCCGCGCCGGTCACACCCAAAGCACGAAGAGCAGTCTGGTTCCCCACGGCATAACTGCCGAGGGAAGTGCCGAGGCGTGGCACTCCACCACCTTGCCAGAGGCATGGGTGATGGAGCGACATAACTCTTCGTACTTGGAGTGCCTCCGACGGGCCGCATCATCCATGGCGGTTTCACCGTTGTCGAAGGGGCACACCACATCAATCACAACAACCCGATCCGTTCCCGATTCCTCGAGAACCAAGTCGGGCCGCAGGATATCAGCTGTTCTACTGGTATGCTCTCAACAAACTACGTCGACATCGCATCTAGAGAACCTGGTTGGGGGCAGATGGGCTAAGATCTCCCTTTGCACCGAATCATGCCGCTCCTTGATGATAGGCATCACAGGAAGGCAATGGTTCAGAACATGGGGGAGAGTCTCGTTTTCTCTAGCGGGAAAACCGTCTACGAACGGATCGTAGAGACAGAAGATTCAATCGAGCTTTCAATACCCACGAGATCTCAAACTGAGCGAGAGAGACAGAGGTGGAGAGGAAGTGGTTTGAGCACCCGAACCGGGAATGGCAAGAAACTGTCTTTCCCTGGTCCCGGAGCACACCCCACCGCCTCAGCCAGCGGGTATTACATACATGATGCAACACCCGCGTAAATTTCCTGGTGCTCTCTATCAGGAGATCGTTCATGGCGACAGTGAAATTCCCATCGGAGGAGACGGCCCAGCGAAGGCCCATTCGGCGACTCATCGGGCGCAATTGCGCCCACAAGTCACCGTATGCGCCAATGCGTCGTCCGTCTGGCTCAGGGGAGTTTTCACGATTGAGAAACTCAGGGACTGCGATTGTCAGGGACTGCGTCGCTTCCGAAACGTGGCAAAACTTCACCACAACCTTGCTTAGCCGGGCGCCGGCAATCGAACGGACCTTAGAGTCAGAGGAGTTCAAAGATTTGAGCGCCTGGGTAGCCCAAAAGATGTCCCGCCTCGTGGGCAAGATTCGGGACACCCAGACCCCCGACCGCAGCCGTCGAATGAAAAAAGGGCTGACAGGTCCGATCTGGTAACCGGAATGCGGTTCTCAACAGACTAGGGATGCCCGCGTCCAGCCGCTCGAGCTCATGACGACGAAAATACCTAATTCGGAACTGAAAGAAGAGCTTCGGCAAAACGAATCTCTTCAATGCAAGCAACTTCTGGAACGGGCTGAACTCGGAAGAAAAAAGCCTACGACAAAATAAAAGGATATGATCAAGAAACTCAGCACGCCCGATGATCCGGTATCCCATGCTCTTGTCCAGCTACCTCCAGAAGTCGTCCCGGCCGAGTACTGCGACTTCCTCTCCATTTAATTGGAAAGGTTCACAGTCCACGACCATCGCGCCATCAAGATGCTCCAAGGCAAGAACACGGCATTTTGAAGGTTTGAACTCCATTCCGGACCATCGCGCAAACTCATCACAAATAGTGAGCTGCGCCTGAAGTTGCGTGCGGGACGACGCACACAATGCAGAATCATCTGCATAGCCCTGTCCGCTGACCAACACATCCGGCGCACAACGAAACCGGTAACCGGCACCCGGGAGGCTCTTGACACCGCGGAGGAGGACTTCAATCACCATATTGAACGTGATCGCGGACAACGGGCACTCTTGATGAACTCCTCTGCCTGCAGGAATTGGAGCCGTACAGCCATTCGTTGTGCGAATGGTAAAGGTGTTGTCCCGATAAATATCCGAGATGACCTCCAATATGTACTCCGATGCGCCAAAATGTCTCAGGACTTCGAGAATGGCTCCATGCCTAACCGACCCGAAAGCATTGCGGATGTCAAACCACGCCACGTATAGGTTACGTTTAGGTTTTTTGGCATCCGCAATGATCGAGTCGAGCATGAAGACATGCTCGAAGACGCCTTCGGAAGGAACAAAACCCTTCTGCTCTGGGGAGATAACGCCCCCCCCCCCCCCCCCTGGCGGCCCAGCTCTGAAGACGACGAGCGATCACGGCTGCATAGATCTTATACAGCGTGCGTCATATGGCGATGGGTCTCCAGTTTCCGACGTCATCATGTCGCCCTCCGAGTCCTTTAATATAAGGTTATCCGGGAGGTGCGCCACGAATTTAAAATGCGTCGAGAACGCCTACAGATTTCGAGAAGCCTGGCGAGGATTTCTCCTCTTGAATCCAAGCTCTTCCAAAACCCGTAGGTGAGCCCATCTTGGCCTGGGGATGTACCAGTTTTTAAATCCCTCAGTACCGCGCAGACTTCAGCCACACTGATCGCCACGTCCTCTTCTACCAGCACGTCTCCGTGCCGGTAAGCGCTCTGGGACATCCACGAAGGCATAAACCAGTCGCCGGTTCCATGGGGCGTCGAATCAGCACGATATTTCTCCTCTAAAATCGAGGGTGAAATAGCGCACCGCGGACTGCCAGCGGAATCCTCGATGATCGACCGGACCGTGCGTTTCTGATTTCTCCAGAAAGCCGCCCTCAACCGAGGACCTGACCCGGGCCGATATCCCCGCTCACCATTTACCTGGTTAGTTCTAGCCCGTATTTGGGCTGAACGAGAATATCGACTTGGGAGTCGGCGTGCCGGCTTCTGGGAGTCAGATGCACGGTCAGACCAGAGTTCAAATTGTTCCTCAAGGTGACTGAAAGTCTTGTCCACAGGGCACATTGAGGCTGATTCATCCACCAAGAGGGACAGCTTTTGGTGCAGCTCCTCCAGATCAAGTAGATCCAGCCGAGCCGCGTCCTCCAGAGGAGAAGAACTCTGGCGATCATCTAATGCGGAAGTTGAGCCCTGATTAGTCGATATGGGTAGGCGCGGGGGAGTGGGTGAACGAAAACAAATTGCATCCACTAGAGGGTCGGAGGTTGGGGATGACACGGGCTCCGTCTCGACTCCAGTAATATTCGGAGTCGAATCAGAGACCACAGCCAAGAGGGGGTGTTTTGACGGCCATGGGTAGGGGGAGAGGTTTTGTTTTACGGGGGGGAGGTTCAGGTGTCGCCAAGTCCCGGGGCACACGACGGGGCGAATCGGGTGAAGAAGAAGAGGAATAGAAAGTGACAGATTTCTTTTTATGAAAAATTTTTGGAGAAAGGATAGCGTTCCGAACTCGAGTTGAATATATGTTTATGGGGGTTTTTAAAAATTGGGAGATAGAAGAAGCCGGTTTAGATAAAGAAAGAAGGGTGGAGGGAACAGGTGAAGGTGAGCCTGGAAAAGAAGTGGCGGCTGAAGAGATAGAGTTGTCGGAAGCAGATTGTACCTGGATTGGAGAAAGAGAAGAGCGAGAGTTAAAAGATCCCGATTCGGCCGACGACAGCCCCAAGAGGGTGACTGGCGACAACCGGGGAGGGGTACGTTGTCCAGGTTGCTCAAGGGGCGCGCGCCGGGCGACAAGGTATCCACTGAGCTTTTACTTGGACCAAGTCCTTTTGATCTTGCTGTTTCCACTGGAGACACTTGCCGCACACCGGCTCTAAAGAGAGTTGGTAGCGTGGGAGCCGGTGCACATTAAGTAGATGCCGAAACAGAGAACGAAGTTCACTGTACCGGCGCGCCTTCTCGCGGCACTCAAGCAATGGACAAAGGTAGTCGGTTATGCCACCATTATAGGTAACAGGGACAGGGGTTTTGGCCATATTCGTAGGAGTTTCCACTAAAAACGCACTGTCAGTGGGAATCACTTAACCTCTATGAGTGCGCCTATAGTGGAGTTTTGCCTGAGCAAGCGAATTAAAATCGAGAGAGCAATTCGGGCAAACCATCCGTGGTCGAGCTTTCATTGGCCCCTTGCACCGGCGTAAATGACAGGCCAAATTATGGGGGGAGTCCGAATTATATTTCTTGCATTTGTTGCAAGAAAATTTGATAATACCAATTCGCCGGTGCTTAAAATTCCCATGTTTTAGGAGAAGGGTAGGGAAGGAGAATTTAGAGCCACATTTATCTATGGGACAATGGTAGTCCACCACGAAAGGCCCACCTGCTGGGATTATGGCAAAGGGAGCTTGGTTATGAAATTGTCCACTTGCCATGTCCGGACCAGATGAAATTATAAAAAAAAATTAGAAGGAATGGCTTCGGTCAAGCGTGATCGCGCCTACCTAACTGAATCTAATTACTACTTTATTGCCTGGCGGCAAGAGTCCAAGCGCTATAGCGCTTTAAAACAACACAGACAAAACAAGAATGTCCAGAGCTCAAAGTGAACTCTCCTGACCACTGAGGGCTTGCACCGACTGCACTGACTAAGTTTAAGCGATCTTTAGGTCTTGACAGGCGTCGACGCTGGGGCAAGATAGCAGCTCCCATGTTGTGCTCACTCAGTAGCCGGATTGCACTGTGTCGTCAGGGGCAAGGCGTGGTGTTTTGTCCTTTTGTCCTTGAGTAGGTGAGGCCCCTGACACGCAAGTCCTTCACTTTGAGCTCGGCGTCTTCACTCCCTGAATTGACGATGATATGGTTGAAACCGCCGGCGACAGCTGCTGAGTGTATTCCTCGATTGAATTGGAAGCTAAAATGCAATAACCCAGCAGCTGTGTTGTTCTGTATTGAAGGCCGGCGGTTAATCCAGGGAGACTTGTCTTCTTTCTTCAGCCAGCTACGGCGCTATCGCGGTGTAAATACTGGTCGCACGTAGCTGGCCGGTGTTGTTGAATGGATGTCGGAGACGGATGGTATACTCGACGACAGTTCGGAGCGGTGTTGATGCTCAACGAATAGTAGATATTTTGGTCGGAGATGATTGAATTCTCGACGACTGTAGCTTGTCGGAGCTAGATGTTGTGGCTCGACGACTGGCGGTAAAGGTTTTCTTATGATTGAAGTTGCTATTTACGAATCGTGTCCGATGAATTTGTAGTCCAAATAATCCAGTTGCTATATAAGTTGGTTAATCCAGTATTGAAATATCCTTGCTGTCTGTGGCTAATCCGGTAATAAATTGAGTTTTGAGGTATGTAAATCCGATGTGTCATCAGAAAAACTATCAGATTTTTTGGTCTGAGAATGCTTTTATTGGCACAATCGCCAGTAGTCTGGCCTCCCCCACGCAGGGGGGGGCAATAACAGTATTTAAAAATAAATACAAATAAGAATTTAACCTAAATAGAAAATATATTAACATTTGTGAGGGGCATGTTAATATAAAAGAAAATCGCAATGGCTAATCGAACTGAGCCGGCCCTTCAAAAGAATGGAAAATTATTAAAGGAAGAAAGAATTAGGCTCAGGCGGCACGCGCATCCTCTCGCGGATGGGCAAATTATTAAATTAATACTCATCGGCGCGAGAGGCGGCCATCCGCCTGGCAAACACATAATATAAAATAATGTGTGAAGGGCCGGCTATCCCAGCGGTGGGTTCGAAAAGAAATTATACGCTGCGCTGAATATTACATACCGCCCGCCTTTCTTATTACTTATTATCCGTATGTGCAAATATTGTTAATAATCAAAAAGGAACTTTGAGTGAGAATACGTGAGAACTTAAAACTGCAAATTAAAAAATTGAATAATGTAAGCGGGCGGCAAACTAAATAATTATAAAATGGATCTAAGTGTGTCAATGCCCACCGCTGGGCGTGAATTTGTGGTGGCAAGTTGGGGGAGGGGAGATAAAAAACAATCACACTATTTTGAGCCACAGGATAAGTGGACTTATTTTTGTGAAAGATTTCACACCACGAGGAGCCACTAGTGGGTTCTACTCGGGTTAGGCCAATTGAATTATAATACCAGACACTCAACAAATTGAACATTCATACTGCCCATCCCAATCATGTCCTAAGACGGTCGGGTACATGCCACAGATGGACCGCGCCACACCGGCGCCACCCGTCGTCGGCACATACCCGGTATTTCCTATTAAATAATACTGATTGGGGGGCAACTCAATCACACAAGAGGGGAAGAAGAAAGGAAAGATAGAAAAGAAGACAGTGCTGGAAAAGAGGGTGCAGTTAATTAGCCAACACTGTCAGGAAGTCCACACCAGGCCCTCCAGACACGATGGGAACCCCGAATAGAGTTCCTGATGCAGTTACGGGAGACCTGAGTTGCGGCCGCGCCGGTCACACCCAAAGCACGAAGAGCAGTCTGGTTCCCCACGGCATAACTGCCGAGGGAACCAACCACGAAGGCGTGGAACTCCACCACCTTGCCAGAGGCATGGGTGATGGAGCGACATAACTCTTCGCACTTGGAGTGCTTCCGACGGGCCGCATCATCCATGGCGGTCTCACCGTTGTCGAAGGGACACACCACATCGATCACAACGACCCGATTCGTCCCCGATTCCTCGAGAACCAAGTCGGGCCGAAGGATCTCAGCTGTTCTACTGGTATGCTCTCGACAAACTACGTCGACATCGCATCTAGAGAACCTGGTTGGGGGCAGATGGGTTAAGATCTCCCCTTGCACCGAATCATGCCGCTCCTTGATGATAGGCATCACAGGAAGGCAATGGTTCATAACATGAGGGAGAGTCTCGTTTGCGTAACCGCACTTGCTGCAAGTCACGCGCGGTTCCGCATAGCCGGAAAACCGTCTACGAACGGATCGTAGAGGCAGAAGATTCAATCGAGCTTTCAATACCCACGAGATCTCAAACTGAGCGAGAGAAACAGAGGTGGAGAGGAAGTGGTTTGAGCACCCGAACCGGGAATGGCAAGAAACTGTCTTTCCCTGGTCCCGGAGCCCACCCCACCGCCTCAGCCAGCGGGTATTACATACATGATGCAACATCCGCGTAAATTTCTTGGTGCGGCTGACAGGTCCGGTCTGGTAACCGGAATGCGGTTCTCAACAAACTACGGATGCCCGCGTCCATCCGCCCGAGGTCATGACGACGAAAATACCTAATCCGGAACTGAAAGAAGAGCTTCGGCAAAACGAATCTCTTCAATGCAAGCAACTTCTGGAACGGGCTGAGCTCGGAAGAAAAAAGCCTCCGACAAAATAAAAGGATATGATCAAGAAACTCAGCCCGCCCGACGATCCGGTATCCCATGCTCTTGCCCAGGTACCTCCAGAAGTCGTCCCGGCCGAGTACTGCGACTTCCTCTCCATTTAATTGGGAAGATTCACAGTCCACGACCATCGCGCCATCAAGATGCTCCAAGGCAAGAACACGGCATTTTGAAGGTTTGAACTCCATTCCGGACCATCGCGCAAACTCATCACAAATAGTGAGCTGCGCCTGAAGTTGCGTGCGGGACGACGCACACAATGCAGAATCATCTGCATAGCCCTGTCCGCTGACCGACACATCCGGCGCACAACGGAACCGGTAACCGGCACCCGGGAGGCTCTTGACACCGCGGAGGAGGACTTCAATCACCATATTGAATGTGATCGCGGACAACGGGCACCCTTGACGAACTCCTCTGCCTGCAAGAATTGGAGCCGTACAGCCATTCGTGGTACGAATGGTAAAGGTGTTGTGTCGATAAATATCCGAGATCACCTCCAACATGTACTCCGGTGCGCCAAAATGTCTCAGGACTTCGAGAATGGCTCCATGCCTAACCGACCCGAAAGCATTGCGGATGTCAAGCCACGCCACGTATAGGTTACGCTTATGTTTTTTGGCATCCGCAATGATCGAGTCGAGCATGAAGACATGCTCGAAGACGCCTTCGGAAGGAACAAAACCCTTCTGCTCTGGGGAGATTACGCCCCCCCTGGCGGCCCAGCTCTGAAGACGACGAGCGATCACGGCTGCATAGATCTTATACAGCGTGCGGCATATGGCGATTGGTCTCCAGTTTCCGACGTCATTCATGTCGCCCTCCGGGTCCTTTAATATAAGGTTATCCGGGAGGTGCGCCACGAATTTAAAATGCGTCGAGAACGCCTACAGGTTTCGAAAAGCCTGGCGAGGATTTCTCCTCTTGAATCCAAGCTCTTCCAAAACCCGTAGGTGAGCCCATCTTGGCCTGGGGATGTACCAGTTTTTAAATCCCTCAGTACCGCGCAGACTTCAGCCACACTGATTGCCACGTCCTCTTCTACCAGCACGTCTCCGTGCCGGTAAGCGCTCTGGGACATCCACGAAGGCATAAACCAGTCGCCTGTTCCATGGGGTCGAATCAGCACGATATTTCTCCTCTAAAATCGAGGGTAAAATAGCGCACCGCGGACTGCCAGCGGAATCTTCGATGATCGACCGGACCGTGCTTTTCTGATTTCTCCAGAAAGCCGCCCTCAACTGAGGACCTGACCCGGGCCGATATCCCCGCTCACCATTTACCTGGTTAGTTTTAGCCCGTACTTGGGCTGAACGAGAATATCGACTTGGGGGTCGGCGTGCCGGCTTCTGGGAGTCAGATGCACGGTCAGACAAGAGTTCAAACTGTTCCTCAAGGTGACTGAAAGCCTTGTCCACAGGGGACATTGAGGCTGATTCATCCACCAAGCGGGACAGCTTTTGGCGCAGCTCCTCCAGATCAAGTAGATTCAGCGGAGCCGCGTCCTCCAGAGGAGAAGAACTCTGGCGATCATCTAATGCGGAAGTTGAGCCCTGATTAGTCGATATGGGTAGGGACGGGGGGATGGATGAACGAAAACAAATTGCATCCATTAGGGGGTCGGGAGTTGGGGATGCCACGGGCTCCGTCTCGACTCCAGTAATATGCGGAGTCGAATCAGAGACCGTAGCTTCGACAGTTTCAGGATTCGTGTGACCTAGCCGGTCGGGAGCTCGGTCCGACGGACCGGGATTCCCCACCGACTCCTCGACTTCAATTGCCCGCTCAGGCATGCGGGGCGGGGTAACAGCTCTATAGGAGAGGACAGGATCAGGTTCGGGTCGGGGTTCAGTTTCATCTCGTGCAGTGCGCAGCCATGCCAGCAGGGAGGCCTTTTCGGGCTCCCTATTGACATGGCGGCGCACGGACCTGCCAGCGCGCTTCTGCGGAAACTCCTTAATTTGAGGTCGGGTCTGACCAAGAGGGGGTGTTTTAACGGCCATGGGTAGGGGGAGAGGTTTTGTTTTACGGGGGGGAGGTTCCGGTGTCGCCAAGTCCCTGGGTGCACGACGGGGCGAATCGGGTGAAGAAGAAGAGTGACAGATTTCTTTTTATGAAAAATTTTTGGAGGAAGGATAGCGTTCCGAATTCGAGTTGAATATCTGTTTATGGGGTTTTTTAAAAATTGGGAGATAGAAGAAGCCGGTTTAGATAAAGAAAGAAGGGTGGAGGGAACAGGTGGAGGGGAGCCTGGAAAAGAAGTGGCGGCGGAAGAGATAGATTTGTCGGAAACAGATTGTTTCTGGATTGGAGAGAGAGAAGAGTGAAAGACTAGCATGTCAGGGGCCTCACCTACTCAAGGACAAAAGGACGAAACACCACGCCTTGCCCCTGACGACGCAGTGCAATCCGGCTACTGAGTGAGCACAACGTGGGAGCTGCTGTCTTGCCCCAGCGTCGACGCCTGTCAAGACCTAAAGATCGCTTAAACTTAGTCAGTGCAGTCGGCGCAAGCCCTCAGTAGTCAGGAGAGTTCACTTGGAGCTCTGGACATTCTTGTTTTGTTTGTGTTGTTTTAAAGCGCTATAGCGCTTGGACTCTTGCCGCAAGGCAATAAAGTAGTAATTAGTTTTAGCTAGGTAGGCGCGATCACGCTTGAGCGAAGCCTTTTATTCTATTTTTTCTTATAATTTCATCTGGTCCGGACATGGCAAGTGGAAAATTTCATTACCAAGCTCCCTTTGCCATAATCCCAGCAGGTGGGCCTTCCGTGGTGGACTATCGTTGTGGGGCTAGTGTGCAAAGAGCGCCTAGAATAGAGAACCCGAGTCTCCTGGCGAGCGGTTGAAGAATTGTGTTGTTTACATAATAGGGCGGAGCAATCCATCAATAATGTTTTTTACTTGCAAATTCGATTGATAAACGATTGTAATTACAACATTGCTTTGTTTACAAATAGAATTTGGAGCCAAAATCATAACAAAGCAACAACGCTGGTTCTGTAAAGCATGGGTGCCGATCGAGCGCCCCATAGCGGCGCTGACTATCACAGCAATGTCAGATCTGATCGAAGCATCAGAAATGACCAAGAAAAAAAATTCCACTCAAATTTGAATGAATGCTTGATAAAGAATGTCTGATATTTGTTGAAGGATATTTTTGAAATTCGTGTAGTGGGATTGAATTATTGGAATCCGTGCACCCGACTGCTCCCACCCTGGTACATTTACGCAAAGGAATCAAGAAGACAAGATTATGTTCTGGCAAAAATAAGAATTCGAGTCGATTTTACTCGCACAGTGGATGGACGATGTACGTACGAAAAAAGCCCGAGCCCGGGTGGGGCGACGGGGACATGACGGGCGCAGCCCGGGGACATCCACTTTGCTCCATTGCGTATAAATTCGAGCCACGGCTCAGAAACTTACCCTTTTTTTTATTTTCGGATCAGACACTTTGAACTACTGGATCCGGCCCAATGCCTTCATCTCCATGTAGACATACGGGAGCTACAGGCAAGTCTCTTGCAGTAAGGGAACTTTTCTGTCCACTTAACAATCAGTGGTGCTCTACTGGTTCTTCATGTCCGTGGTAGATGGTATTTCTTATATTTTAGGAAGCGGAACCGCATAAAATCAAGACGGGTAACGGGATATGGTTTAGAGGATAGGATGGGGGAAAGATAGGGTTTTGGCCGGGAAATTCCGACCTCTGCCATGAAGAGACAAGACAGAGATGCATCGATCAGCCCGGTCTACTCTGGTAACAGGAGCGAGTCGTTACGACCTGACTGGATATTCCAGGTCAGGACGGCTCGAGGACGACGCCCCATTTTCCCGAACGAGACGGAATGGTTCCTGTCGCCCACACGTCTGTCGTGTTGATATTAACGTCATGCAGATAATCGCTACCGATTGTGGTGGCTATAGAAGTCGATGCTGGCTTCGCGTGGGAATGCACAATCGACTCTCAGGAGAGTATCGTCGTTATTGCTTGCCCTTAGAGAGGTCGCTCGTATATGGCAGTTCCGTCTGGTCAACAAGGCTAATGAATAGCAACCACGTGTCCAGACAGATGTTTGTTGGAAATGTAGTTCGATTCTATTTCAACATTTTTGCAACTACTTATGGTGTTTGTTTCAGTTGTTGTTACTTACAGTATTGTGTCTGTCTGTTAACGTGAAAATACGTGTCCAGCTAGAATTTCTTTCCAGTTTCTCTTTAAGCCAAGTTCTTCTAGTTTTTCTTTTCTTGTGTCCAAAATTATCAAAAATGTCGTCAATTTTTCAAAATTTCCTCATATGTTTTGTTGTTCCGCAATTCGGTTGAATATTCATTCAACTGGTCGAGGGATATTTTTGTGCCTATTACAGCTGCTTTCAACAGTTGTAGAATCTTCATGACTATGACTTGACTTTCCCCTTCATAGTTGTTGTAGAAGATGTTATTCATTGTCAATGTTACGGGTTGATTACAAATTGAATTTACTACGTCATTTATCCGTTTCAGGGTATTTGATGTCTTTTTGCAATGGAGAAATATATGATCTGTATTGTCTCTGGTATTCTTGCAAAATTTACACCGTAGAATGAGCTCTTTCCCAGTGTCCTTTTCAAATCCGTATCCTGTCCCTTGTCTTTTTTGTCCGAATAGGTAGCCGTTTTTTATAATTCTGTACGAAATGCATTTTTCCTGGTTGGTGATCCTTCTTTTGTATTTCTTTTGTTCCATGTGTATCTTTTTCCAAGTCTCACGTGTATAAATTGCCGATAGCGATGCCTACTTAAGTTTTTTGAGTTTATTGTAAATGTCTTTGTGTTTTGTTTTTTCCCAGTCTTTTTTGTTCATGTCAAGTTGTTGATGTTTGTCTAAGAGATCTTTCCATTTTTCAGGTATAGAGAATGAATGAGGCATCGAATTGCTGTATAAATTTGGATTCAGTTGTCAGATTTTGGATCCCAGTTGGTAAAGGGCCTCGTAGTGCCAAAACTGTGTTGGCGTTTCAATTGTGACCAGAGTCCGGACCAGTTCCATTTCACAAGTTTGAATTTTTGCAGCTATGTCCAGCATTCCATATCCTCCGTTATCCTTAGATTTCAGCAAGGTTTTTCTTGAGATTGTTTCGAAGGGCTCAGGAAACCAAAAGAACTTGAAGAACATGTTTTGAAGATTTTGGACAATTTGATTTGAAGTTGGTACCGACCTTGAAAAATAAAGTATTTGGGACATTGCCAGCGAATTTAATATTAGCAGTTTTCCTCTCCAGGTTAATTTACGATTTTTGCTGAGATTAAGTATCTTTTCTACTTTGACTTTCCTTTCTTTCCAAATGGTATTTAACCTGTTTTTCCCGAAATATACTCCAACATGTTCCTGATATTATACGTTTTGCTTTTTCTGTTGTGCAAAGTATTTCGGTTTTGTCCCTATTTATTTCTTGTCCAGTAGCTGCTTTGAAATTGTCCAGTTCTTTAAAGATGATGTCAAGAGATTTTGTGTTCGTTGTTATAAAATTATTGTCATCTGCAAATTGATCCATTTTATGTTCCGCTTTTCCTAATCGTATTCCAGTAATTAATTTATTGTCTTGTATTGCCCGAGCTAATGGGAGGACATCCTTGGCGGATTCCTCTGAGTATGCTAATTTTTCCTGTCAGTTTTCCATTAATTATCGTACTAGTTATATCTGTGTATATATCTTGGATCAATGCAAGGGTTCTTGGGTTGAGGTTGATACATTTCAATATTTTAAAGAGGAATGCATGATTGACTAAGTCGAAAGCCTTTAAGTTGTCTACCGAAGTGACCAATGTTGGTGTATTATTTCTTTTGCTGACGTCAATGACACTGTTGATGTTGTGATGGATATCAAAGATGCTCCTCCCGGGGATGGTTGATTTCTGAGAGGGGCTTATTATTTTACTCAGAGCTACTTTCACTCTATTGGATAGAATTTTAGCAACAATCTTATAGTCGGTGTTGAGGACTGAGATTGGCCTCCAGTTCTTCAATTCACATTCATTCCCTTTTTTATATAAAAGTTTCACCCGTGCTTCTTTATTGCTCATGGGGAGTTGTCCAGAAATGAGTATATTGTTTATTATTTGGGTAAATTCTCTTTTTATGAGGTACCAGAATGATGCGTAAAACTCTTTCATCAAGCCATCGAGTCCTGGAGACTTGTTATTTTCCATATCTTTTATAGTAGATATTACTTCAGTTTCAGTAACAGGCTCTACCATAATATGATTATCTGCGTCTGAAATCTTGGTTTTTTCCATTTTTTGGATATACCAATCTTGAATTTTATTATTCGTATCTGCTGCTTTACCCCAAAGCTTTTCATAGAAATTTTTTACTGCGCACATTATTTTTTGTGGATCTGTTTGTTTGACTCCATTTTCATCTTGTATTCCTTTAATTGTTGTCTCTTCATCCCGTTGCCTAATGCTGTCATAGAAACTTTGTGTTGGTACCTCACCATGTTCCATATCATAAATTTTAGCCCTCATGAGGTCACCTTTGGCGTTTTCCTCTTGTATTTCTTTTAGCCTTATTTGAAGAGTATGAATTTTGACGTTGTTTTGTGGCAGTCCTTGCCTAATTAGTATTTCCAAATCCTTGTGTATTTGTTCTTTTTTATTTCGTCTATCTTTTGCCCGAAATATTGAATATTGCTGTGACTGCTTTTTAATTATGTCCTTCGCATAATCCCACCAAATTCGCACGTTGTCAAAATCCTTCCGTTTTTCGAGCGCTCTCTCGTAAGTCAGTTCGATTAAATTTTTATATTTATTTTCAAAGAAGTTTTGGGTATTACACCTCCAGGTGCCCTTTCCCCATCTTATCTTTTCCTGGGTTTTGAGAGAGATTATTGGAATTAGTGTATGGTCCGAAATGGTGTTTACTACATGCTTTATCCGGTTAATATGATGCTGCAAGGATTGGTGATGATAGATTCGGTCTATACGACGACTCTGATTATTCCCACAGTAAGTGAAGATGTATTTTGATGGATTTTTTTAACGGAATGTATCACTGAGGCTGTTTGTTTCTATTGTATGAAGCAGAATTTTTTCAGCACAGTTTAATCTGAAGTTTATCGAGTGCAGTGCATCAGCTTTGTCAGTGATTGCATTGAAATCTCCGAGGAGAATGGGCGATGAGGCTTGTGTCTCGATTGTTATAATGTCTCTCAGTGATTTGAAGAACTCAGTTTGGACCGTGCCTCTTTCAGAGGGGGCATACACATTTATAATTTTAATTTTAAAATCGGAGTTTTCTACATCAATACTGTCTATCCTGTAGTCCATAAAAATCTTGTAATTTGATTGCTTGAAATTCGAATTATGTTTTGTTAAAATCGCCGTTCCTTTTCTAAAGTACTTGTGTTGGTAGTTAGGTATTGATGACGCCGGTATTGTATTAATGTAGGCAATATATCCAAGTTTGTTTGCCCAGGATTCCATTGTTTGTTTGTTAACTTTATGTAGTTGTTGTAGACATATTACGTGACATTTATGCTTGCTGATCCACTGTGTAATTTGACTTTGGTGTTTGTTCCAGCCATCTAAATTGATAGATGCTATTTTAAGATAATTTATTTGTATGCTTGGGTTGGGTGTAGTCACGGTTAGCTATTGAAAAGGTATACTATAGGTTAAAACTAACTTTGCTTGTGGCCCCTCTGTTTAAGAGAATCCTCATGTTTGCTTTTTTTACTAGTTCTCATTTGAGAATTTTCTTTTAGATATGCACCATCAGGACTGGTTCTTCCTCTTCTCTTACTTCTCTCAAATTGAGATGGAGAATTTGTCTTGGTAGAGAGATCGGGCAAAGAAGAGTGGTGTTGATGTTTGGATATAGGCTTTACTTGGATCAGTGTACCAGAGTTATCTGGGCTGCATACAAAAGCGTCATTGGCCTTGTCCTTCTGAGAAACGAACACGTTTGACACGCTCCCTCTTCTACCTCTTTGGATCCGTTGGGGTTTAGGTTTGAATAATTCGGTGAGTAATCCTACTTTGGTTGATGTGTATAGCGATTCTTTCATCTTAGTGATAGGGGTTTTTGATGGTGATGTTTGGCTGATCGGCACATCACCATCATCCTTATCCCAATTCTGGGACCATTGCGTTTCCGGCATTGGCTGTCCAAGCGGCAATTCTGGTTCTTGTGAACTAGGTTGGCTATTGTGCTGAATATGTGGATAGATTGGTTGTGGGTATAGTTCTCTTATTTTGACTATTGGAGAGATTCTTTCCGGTATTTTAGGAGGTGAAATGGGTTTGTTTTGCGCTTGTTTGTATACTTCAGCCGATATTGATACTTTACTCTGTTGAGATTTTGGCAGTGTTGGCGGTTTGACTGAGCTGTAACCTCTTGACTGCAGAAAGTTACCGCCCTTTTGCCTGTTGTGGCCATCTTCCGTATTACTTGTATTCTTCGTCAAGAGTTCAACTTCAATGTTTTTTGGGAGTGTTCTAGCAGGGATGGGTTGTTGATGTATTTTGGAGGTTCCAGGAATAGTATTAGTCAATTCCTTTGTAGGTTTTATGTTTGTTTGATTGGTGACAGTCTGATTCTTAGGTACATTTAGTTGTTCTTGGGCTAGGACTGGGCGACTTGAAGTGTTACTCGGTTGTGTAGCTGGATTTGTAAACTGTATGCCGCTCGTTTGAACGATGTCGGCTGAGCGTATGACTTGTCTTCCTAAAAGTGGCCACACATCTTGTTGGTAGATATCTTTTGTACTGAAGATTGGTCGACGTTTCGGACATTCCTTCTGCATGTGCCCGAATTCCTTACAGAACCGACATCTTGCCTCATTCGTACATGTGGAAGTTATGTGACCTTTTTCCAAGCAGTTATTGCAAAGCGGCACAAAGAGTTCCTTCGGAACGAAGGTTTTGCACCGGATGCCGTCGATAGTGATGAACAGTGGCAATCTATCTATGTCAAAATCCTGTATGGAGAAAGCTGTGTGCCCATTATAAATGGTGGTGCCCTTATGCCAGAGTCTTGTTGCGTTCAGCACACGACCACAGCCTGTTCGCTGTATCGCTTCAATAGCCTTCGAGGGAGGAGTTTCATCTGCTATCCCACGAACAGATATTCGTACACTCGGCGGAGAAGGTAAGGTGAACTTCAGCGTACCGACATCCGTGACAGCAAGTCCCTTCGTACTCTTAATAAACTCTTCCCGGCAACTAGTACTATTATCGACGGTTGGTCTGAAGGACAAAACCCAAGAGTTCTTGGAGACTTCCCATAGGCATCTAATTTCTTCAGCAAATGCTAACATTTGTGGTGACGTCTTAAATGCTTCGAAGAGCTCAGCAAATTCTACTTCTTGGGAAGTTTCTATAAAAACAGATCTTTGTCGCAAAGTTGTCGTAGTTGAATCCGACCGATGTGAAATTGTTGTCCTCGCTGTTGCAGCATATGACATCTTGGCAAAGTAGATAGTCCAAAGGGTGAGTGAACAGTTATAAGTCCAAAAGTGTATATATATCCAAGAAAGTAAATCAACTATACTCTCAAAATGTCTGACAGCTTAACACAGAATGACCAATACGTCCAACAACCTAAAACAGTTTAAACAGACTCTCAAACGGCGAGTGCAATTTTGACGGGTTAAGAAGAACCTTTACAAAGCACGGCGAGAGGCCCCCAAATCTTGCGACGAGAGAGAGGGGCCCCTCTTTTACGAGCGTGACGGAGAGGGGCTTTTTAGGGCCCACAAAGCACTCCGTTTTTGGGGTACCAAGGTGCGACGAGAACAACCTTAATACAACCAAATACTCCAATAGCTTGAAACCGGCCATACCCGGGGTTTATATACCAAGCCGGATACCCAAGACGTCCGAAAATTTTTTTTCGTTCAAAACCTACCAATTTTTTCGCACTTAAAATGTTAAAAACCATCAAAAATATGACTAAAACTCTACCAATTTCTCAGTAGAAATTCTGTGCCGAGTAAATTCCGTTCGCCCCCAGAACCCCCACCCCCCACGGTCCACGGTCCCCCTCAGTCACCCGCTGATCCCAGGCCCGCTTTCGCCACAACACCCGCGCGCGCGAGCTGGAACGTAATCAACAGGGCGGGCATAAGCGCGTCGGAAAAGCGAGGCGGCGCCGTTTGATCGGTCGTCGCTCGGGCGCTGCTTCTTACTTCGAGGCGCGCAATCCATCCCTTAGCCGCTTGCTAGCTCGCGTGAATACGTTGGCAGGCCGATGCTTTTATTTTTGGAAGACACAGGGAATGGAAACTGTAT
>OZ023145.1:4056628-4103340 GCA_963675895.2 Styela plicata | reverse complement strand
TAACCTATTTGTTATAGCTTTTGAAAATTTTAAAATTTGGCTACAGTTTGTTACATTCTGTACTCTTTCGTTATTCTGATGGACAACAGATTTTAGATACAAAAGTGGTTTGATACTTGGTTTTGATATCAAGAAGTTTGCAGTTATAAACAATTGTACCTTTTACATTTTTTGAAAAATACACTATCTAAGTTTGAAGTTAAAAACAATTGTCCCTATTACATTCTTGAAAAATACGCTATCTCAAATCTGCTGAGACAAACATTATAAAATCTTGAATTTTTGGCAAAGCACATAAACGTTTCGAATCGTATTTATAGATTTTAATTGCCTGCATTTTGTGGTAAGACTCTAAGAATGTTTCGAAATTCTGGTAGGTTTTCGGAGTTGACTAAAAAATAGTCGGATTAGCATAACATATTTGTATAGCTTTCGAAAATTTTAAATTTGGCTACAGTTTGTTACATTCTGTACCCTTTCGTTATTCTGATGGACAAAAAATTTTAGATTCAAAAGTGGTTTGATACTTGGTTTTGATATCAAGAAGTTTGCAGTTATAAACAATTGTCCCTTTTACATTTTTTGAAAAATACGCTACCTAAGTTTGCAGTTATAAACAATTGTCTCTTTTACATTCAACAATACAATCATAAATTGTTTAAAAATCTTGAATTTTTTGCAAAGCACATAAATGTTTCGAATCGTATTTATAGATTTTAATTGCCTGCATTTTGTGGTAAGACTCTAAGAATATTTCAAAATTCTGGTAGGTTTTCGGAGTTGACTAAAAATAGTCGGATTAGCATAACCTATTGGTACAACTTTCGAAAATTTTAAATTTGGCAACAGTTTGTTACATTCCGTACTCTTTCGTTATTCTGATGGACAACAGGTTTTAGATACAAAAGTGGTTTGATACTTGGTTTTGATATCAAGAATTTTGCAGTTAAATACGCTATCTAAGTTTGCAGTTATAAACAATTGTCCTATTTACAATCTTGAAAAATACGCTATATCAAATCTGCTTAGACAAACAATACAATCATAAATTTTTTAAAAATCTTGAATTTTTTGCAAAGCACATAAATGTTTCGAATCGTATTTATAGATTTTAATTGCCTGCATTTTGTGGTAAGACTCTAAGAATGTTTCAAAATTCTGGTAGGTTTTCGGAGTTGACTAAAAAATAGTCGGATTAGCATAACCTATTTGTATAGCTTTCGAAAATTTTAAATTTGGCTACAGTTTGTTACATTCTGTACCCTTTCGTTATTCTGATGGACAACAGATTTTTGATTCAAAAGTAGTTTTATACTCGGTTTTCATATCAAGAAGTTTGCAGTTATAAACAATTGTCCCTTTTACATTTTTTGAAAAATACGCTATCTAAGTTTGCAGTTATAAACAATTGTCCCTTTTACATTCAACAATACAATCGTAAATTTTTTAAAAATCTTTAATTTTTGGTAAAACACATAAATGTTTGGAATTGTATTTATAGATTTTAATTGTCTGCATTTTGTGGTAAGACTCTAAGAATTTTTCAAAATTGTGGTAGGTTTTCGGAGTTGACTAAGAAATAGTCGGATTAGCATAACCTATTTGTATAGCTATCGAAAATTTTAAATTTGACTAGAGTTTGTTACATTCTGTACCCTTTCGTTATACTGTTGGACAACACATTTTAGATTCAAAAGTGGTTTGATACTTGGTTTTGATATCAAGAAGTTTGCAGTTATAAACAATTGTCCCTTTTACATTTTTTGAAAAATACGCTATCTAAGTTTGCAGTTATAAACAATTGTCTCTTTTTAATTCAACAATACAATCTTAAATTTTTTAAAAATCTTGAATTTTTGGCAAAGCACATAAATGTTTCTAATCGTATTTATAGATTTTAATTGCCTGCATTTTGTGGTAAGACTCTAAGAATGTTTCAAAATTCTGGTAGGTTTTCGGAGTTGACTAAAAAATAGTCGGATTAGCATAACCTATTTGTACAGCTTTCGAAAATTTTAAATTTGGCTTAAGTTTGTTACATTCTGTACTCTTTCGTTATTCTGACGGACAACAGATTTTAGATACAAAAGTGGTTTGATACTTGGTTTTGCTATCAAGAAGTTTGCAGTTATAAACAATTGTACCTTTTACATTTTTTTGAAAAATACGCTATCTAAGTTTGCAGTTATAAACAATTGTCCCTTTTACATTCTTGAAAAATACGCTCTCAAATCTGCTGAGACAAACAATACAATCATAAATTTTTTAAAAATCTTGAATTTTTGGCAAAGCACATAAATGTTTTCGAATCGTATTTATAGATTTCAATTGCCTGCATTTTGTGGTAAGACTCCTAAGAATGTTTCAAAATTCTGGTAGGTTTTCGGTGTTGACTAAAAATAGTCGGATTAGCATAACCTATTTGTACAACTTTCGAAAATTTTAAATTTGGCTACAGGTTGTTACATTCTGTACTCTTTCGTTATTCTGATGGACAATAGCTTTTAGATACAAAAGTGTTTTGATATCAAGAAGTTTGCAGTTATAAACAATTGTCCCTTTTACATTTTTTGAAAAATACGCTATCTAAGTTTGCAGTTATAAACTATTGTCCCCTTCACATTCTTGAAAAATACGCTATCCCAAATCTGCTGAGACAAACAATACAATCATAAATTTTTTAAAAATCTTGAATTTTTGGCAAAGCACATAAATGTTTGGAATCGTATTTATAGATTTTAATTGCCTGCATTTTGTGGTAAGACTCTAAGAATGTTTCAAAATTCTGGTAGGTTTTCGGAGTTGACTAAAAAATAGTCGAATTAGCATAACCTATTTGTACAGCTTTCGAAAATTTTAAATTTGGCTACAATTTGTTGCATTCTGTACAGAAATAATTATCGATTTTGTTGGAGTTCCTTTACGTAAATATTCCTACAGCGTTTACTGGTTCTTATAAAAAGAGTTTGATTCAGAGTCTGCTGCCAATGAGAACACTCACTGTAGAAAACATTAAACTTCGGTAATATATATGTAGATTCTAATTGCCTGGATGTTGTAGTAAGTCGCGGAAAAATCTTCGAAATTCGGGGAGGTTTTCGGGAGTAAACATTAAATAGTTGGGTTAGCATAATCTATTTCTATAATTATCGATTTCGTTGGAGTTCCTTTACGTAAATATTCCTTCAGCGTTTACTGGTTCTCATAACCTGGCGGACATTCAGAAAAATTAAGAAATTACAGTTGGGAGTTATAGCTTATTCTGTGAATATTGCAGTAAAAAAAAGTTGTCACTTGTACACTCTTGAAAAATACGCTTTCTCAAATCTGTTAAGACAAAATAAAACATTCTTGGATTTTTTTCAAAAAATTGTAATTTTTGGAAAAACAAAAATGTTTTGAATTATATTTATAGAATTCATTTGCCTGCATATTGTTTGTAAGACTTTGTAAAATCTTTGACGTTATGGTAGTTTTTGGAGTTGCTTGAAAATACTTTGAACATATTCTATCCTTAAAAATACAATATTTCATATTGTTCTAGGGCTCCTTTGCTTAAATTTTGCCACCTATTTATCTAATTACTTGAAGACCAGTAGAAAACTGAAAGCAAATTGTTTTAATATTTACCTTTTCTTAATCTGAAGATTGCATTAGAGGTAAAGGTCGCTTTTACATTCTAAAAAGTATCCTACTTAAAATCAACTAACACAAACAGAACAGTAAGAAATTTAACTCATTTTTCTCTGATTCAGAGTTTCTGCCGATAAGAACACTTACTGTCGGAAACATTAAACTTTATTAATGTATATGTGGATTCAAATTGGCTGGATGTTGTGGTAAGTCGCGAAAAATCTTCGAAATTCGCGAAGGTTTTCGGAGTAAACATAAAAATTGTTGGGTTAGCATAATCTATTTCTTTACTTATCGAAATTGTTGAATTTTGTTGGAGTTCCTTTACGTAAATATTCCTACAGTGTTTGCTGTTTGTTATAAGCTGACGGACATTCAGAAAAGTTAAGAAAATCCGGTGGGGACTTACAGCTTATTGCAGTTAAAAAAATTGTAGAATACGCTATCTCAAAATCAGTTTAGACAAATAAAACATTCTTGGATTTTTTTCAAAAAATTGTATTTTTGGCAAAACACATAAATGTTTTGAATTATATTTATAGATTTTATTTGCCTGCATATTGTGGTAAAACTTTGTAAAATTTTTGACGTTATGGTAGGTTTTTGTAGTTAGCTTGAATATACTCTGATAAACATATCTTATCCTTAAAAAGTACAATATTTCATATTGTTATAGAGCTCCGTTGCTTAAATTTTGTCACCAATTTAACTAACTACTTGAAAACCATTAGAAATCTGAAAGCAAAGTGGTTTAATACTTAGCTTTCTTAATCTGAAGATTGCATCAAAAGTAAAAGTCGCTTTTCCATTTTTAAAAGTAGCCTACCTAAAATCAACTAAGACAAGCAGAACAGTCTAAAATCAACTCATTTTTCTCTAAGAGTTTGATTCAGAGTAGCTGCCAATAAGAACACTCAATGCAGAAAACGTTAAACTTCGGTAATATATATGTGGATTCAAATTGTCTGGATGTTGTGGTAAGTCGCAACAAATCTTCGAAATTCGGGAAGGTTTTTGAAGTAACTTAAAAAAATAGTTGGGTTAGAATAATCTATTTCTTTAATTATCGAAATTGTTGAATTTTGTTGGAGTTTCTTTACGTAAATATTCCTACAGTGTTTGTTGTTTGTTGTAAACTGGCGGACATTCAGAAAAATTTAAACAAAAATCCGGCTTGGATTAATAGCTTATGTTATGAATATTGCAGTTAAAAAAATTGTCAATCTCAAATCTGTTAAGACAAATAAAACATTCTTGCATTCATGGAGTTGTATTCATATTAGTGTAACGATTACTTGATAAAACTTTGGTCTTCTCCGAGTTAAAGTTACATGCCAAGTGATACCCCAATTATATACTATCTTACTTAAGCAATTTTACCAGAGCCAGACGTAGTTCAGACAGGGAATGTTTGTTGAGACAAGAATACATAGTTTTATTGTCAGCGTAAATTATCAAATCACATTTCAAATTACCAGACAGTCGTTAATATATAACAAGAACAAATTTGTATCCAGAATCGACCCATGAGGGACTCCGGAGGAAATGGAATAATTTCCTGAACGTTATTCGTCCAAATCAATATTAATTTTGCGATTGGATAAGAAAGATTCGATTGAAAAAACTTGACCAGTAATCCCATACGATTGAATTTTCTGTAACAGACCTAGGTGCTGACTTTGCCGCCCAACAGCAATCAAGAGCACCAAAAATTCCGTTCCGTTATTACTGTCAAAAACTCAGCAGTAGAACGGGAACAACGAAAACCATGCTGCTTGTCAGCAAGTACACAGAGCGACTCCAGGTGTCCAGAAATTTTATTATTAATATTTGATTCAAAAGATTTTACTGATAATTGGTAAGAGACTAATTGAACGATATTTATTGGGATCAGTTTGATTGCTACAGTTTTTGAATGCCGGCACAACCGTGTCACATTTACATGCATTGGGGAAAGGGCATTCTTTGAGACATTTATTCTCAGGTGAAAGAATCTTCAGAATCACAGATGCAATGCAGGCAGGACCAGGAGATATGTTTGAATTGAGTTTGGCAATCATTCTAGAGACAAGTAGCGGAGTTACAGACATAAGGTAAGTTCTCAAATATAAGGTAAGTACAATTTGGAAAACTAGGTGGTGAAGTACCAGACGCCAAACCAAGGCTGCAGTTATTAGAAAACATCCTGACAAACAACTCCGCTTTGTCTCTAGAAGAACACAAAATTTCAGGGCCATTTAAAAGAGGGGGAACAGATATAGATTGGCGTATTACGAAAAATAGGCAAATTACATAACAAAGCAATACCTACAAAACGATAGTTATTGCTGATTTAAGCTTCGGGAAACTAGTAAAATGAAAGGAGTGAAAATATGATCCTAACGAAAATCGCTCATTTCCTTGCATACGTTTGCAAGTTGTCGCTTTTATATGGTTGGATTTTATTTCTCGATATCAAGGAAAATTACGCATAACGTTGATTTATCGTATTGCTGATGTGGCGACTTGGACGTCAGGTCCATTTTTTATCTAGCACGTGAAAATGATGTGGATATGAAATAAGCAAAATAACTTCTGCTTGACGTGGTTTTCCAACCGTAATTAAGGCCACAATACATGTTTGCGTAGGTTGCCTTTTTTCCTAGGTTTGTTTCATTTTACCCTTGCGTTTTACGCTAGCGCATTGCTGCAAGCAGTTTCTTTCGTTTTTCAACGCAACCGAACGGATTGCTATGCAAGCTAACGGAGGGTGCTCGTTGCGTACGTCTAGACTTTGAAGACATGTGATTATGATTAACGCAGAGCAATGCAGGCGTGTATTGCTGTTTTTATTTTGTTACCCGAAACGCAACGCAATGCATCGGTAAGACAACTTCCCGTGTATTGCGGCGTTAACGCGGGTGAAATAATGTTGTTCGAGCGTGATTGTGCTAGTTGGGTGGTGGGATCCGCAAGTATTGGCAGGCCCGAATCCAACCAATTCTAAATTTTGTCGTGTATTGCGAAATGAATCAAAAATTCTTGCTCTTATCAACGAGTATTTTCGTTATACAAAAATATCATATTCTCACTCCACAGAAACATAAATTTATTGCAAGCTTTCTTGAGAACATAGTCTAACTTTTTCAGATAGTAATCCCCATAAGCACTGCCATGAGTGTTAATCTTGCATTTTCAGACACTCCAGTTAAAAAAGTATTTTGCCCAGAATAGGCTCCAGACTCTAGAGGGACCGGCAGCGCGATCCATCATCAAATCATAATTAGCACGAACGTTTTTGGATAATAATTATTAGACCGGAGCCCGCTGCTGTCAGTGAGACATTTTCAGTCGCCAACGAATGTGTGTGACCAACTTAATTTAGCTCTAAAACTTTAAAATTAATTGAAAACTGCAATCCCTACGGCCGCTGACTTTTTATTATTTTGTAGCCAGATCCTTCCTTATTACGTCAGTGGTTAAGTTGACCTTTATACATGGACCTGTGTGCGACACATACACTATGCACGTGCGTCAGTGTCCTTGTCGGGCAAGGTCGCTCTTGCCAAGTCGCGAGTTTAGAAGTGTTTACAATGTCGGCATAGGCCGGAGTTTGAGAACGTTCGGGAATCCGTTTGGTACTACTTCGAATAAAAAGCAGTTGATTGCGTTTGCTTAGACTACACAGAAGGTTAAGGTAAGTTGTAATTGACCTCAACATATTTTCTGTGCAATGTTTTTGTAAATGTTACTGATTTTGGATGGTTTCAAATTGATTTATTCAATCTGTGCCCTATAATGCTTGTATTCTACCTCGTTCGAACTAATATTACCATTAGGACTTTTGTTGTTGATGACTGTTCTGCTTCGACCGAGCCTACCTAGGTTATTGAAGCCAGGTTGGAGAGCCGTACTTTGAACAGTCATTCAGTCTACCGTGCCCGAGATCGTGTCACAATGCTATTGCGTTGACGATTTAATGCAGTATTTATTCAACTAAATTATATTAATAATATTAATGCGGTAAAATTTGCAGGATCCATCTCAGCAAGTGAACATTTTGACCATCGAGGGAATTGCTGAATTTGTGAGAAAAGGACTGGCAGCATAAAGTAAGTCGGTGTACAACTAACGACGTCATGCTAGTTAAGAAAATATATGGATTAGTTTTTTATGACCTTGAAATTACGAACATTAAATAAGTAGATTACAGTCACTAGCAATTCGCTACTGTAGCCTTGGTTAATGGTAAGTGTTTTTGCAGAACCAGGAGCACTTTGAGCTGTGTTGAATCACCTAATTGCGACCCAGGCTGTTGTAGCGCAACCGGTGGTTTGGTGATAGATCGTCCCCCCCGATCGTGCCCTAAACATAACTCTTTTGCTGGTAGCCAGAGCACACGGTTTTTGATTTTTAAGGTTCATGGACATGTGTCGAAAATATCTCATTCAATTAAATTTTTCCAGATATGGCTTTACAATATCATGCGTGGTATGGTTTGTTGTACTGTCCAACTGGAAGTACCCTGTAACTTGCTTATACATCTTGTGGCCATATTCCCAAGATTTATAATGCAATTGTCTTTGTTTTTTGCAGTTCCACAAGAAGTTCATTTGAATAAATATGTATGAATCTGTTTGAAGTCTAGAACACCAATAAAGTGAGTTTTTTTTCTTATTTCGTGATTAGCTGGTTTTGAATTTCGGTGCTGCGCGGGGGTAACAACTTAATATCATAAATGTTTCTCCTGCCGTTCGCGTTATTTGTATTTAATCATAGTTACAGTCGATGGTATTGCAAGGGAGACTAGTATCATGAAGTGTCGAATTTTGAGTGCGTAAGAGCTCAATTTTCGAAACAGTTGATTATTAGAGATTGGTATTTTGGTCTAATGGCCTTTTTACTACATAAAAACCAAATCTTGTTGAAAGTTTTGTTACTGTTGGTCATTGTACCGTGTAAGGCGCACGAGGCACTGGAAAGTAGGATTTTGTTCTGCGTCGCAAAAAATATTTTTATTGATATATTACATTCTGATGTTAGCCAGTAGCACGATTACTGACATTCCAGATAGAATTCGGAGGAACAGTAGGAGTTAAAAATAAGTCTAGGGAACAGGAATCGATCGTTCAGTTTGTTAGTTTATTGCCATTTTCCCTTTCCCTACATCTACCCGCATTATGCAGCAGAACCGCGGTATGCCAACTTCGTTACAGTTACGGAATGTGCTGAATGATTGTAATTCTGGGCGCAAAAGTGCTGAAAACAATATTAAACAAAATGTAAAACATTGTTGAAACGTTTTACTAGATGTTGCTTCAGTCAGGTGTAGATTATTTGTTTGCATCATTGTAGAATGTGACTATAACAGATATCTGTGCACAAATGAAAGCCTGTTTATAGGCTTAATTACTTCAGAAACCAATATTGTCTTAGCATTTTTTTTTTTGGATATTCAAGAGGTTACGTTCATCGCTAAATTCTTTGCGGTCTAGTGTATTTTGACAAATTATTCCATGAATGTGCTGATTGAATTATCTTCACGTATTTTTTCATCTTGTAAGAAACCTCAGTGTTATGAATTTTGTAGTCAATTGGTTGCATTGGTTGACTCAGCATGTGGTCTTTTGACGTAGTACCAATTGCAGTGTGTACTTAGTGCTGGTAGCTTATTTTTTCGTCGCTATTTTTTAAAACGTTATACAATGACGTTACAGATATTGTGTGTATGTATGTATATGTATTTGTTTCGCCTTCTAAAACTAATAATAACAGTGAAAAATCCGCATTTCTATATAAAAGGTCAGGGAGTGTGCAGAAGACCGCATGGGCCTAAAACGCAATGTGCATTAGAAACCCTATAATCGTATCAAGAAACGAAATAAAAGGGGCCGATACAGTGATAGCGAATGAATAGTATAAGTGCTGACAACATATATATTTATACAGAGGTTACAGAAATAAGCGGTTCACTGGCGATAACTACACCTGCCTTTTGAGTGTTGATCTAACCACTGGAATTAGCGGTATAGTTACCACCAGTTGGTATGAAATTAAAACAAATACGAATTGAAATAAAACTTAGTATAAAAAAAGTTGACTGGAACAGTGCTTATAATACGCCATTAAAAGATCATTACGGCATACCGCACTATGACATTTAAGTTATATAGACTTAGATTTCGTCTCCGGTTTATCCTGCTCCAAAGGCTCTTTTATCGCTGCAAATTGTCTTGAAAAATGACCCGGGAAATTCTCTCCTCGTACTAGACATGTTCTTAAAATAATTTTCTATCATGATTGTTCTGCATTACGACCCAGCAACACTCACAAGAGACGTGAGGGTTGTCTTCTACACAAGACGATTCTTTCAGTTGTGGATTGCAACGTAGGTAATTTCCAAGTTACCGCGGAAAAGAATGCAATTTGTTAAAAACTTTATACAGATTTTAGTTCGTTTTTCGATAGCTAACCTGCTATTTTTGTCTTTGTGCAATATTATGTCTCACAAAATTCTTGACGTTTAGGCCGTACTCAGCTCGAGCTTGATTTGCTTTATCTCTCACCTACAAGGTTCATATTAGTTGGTCCTAAAAATACTATAATAGAAATAAGATGTGCTTCGATAAATATTGTACCTAAACAATTTCTCTATTCCAATACCTATGAAGTCTTGTATTGTCCAGTGATTCTGATCAAAATTTTGTACGTTTGATTAGATGACTTCGATATTTCTGGTTATTCTTTATTTTAGTTGTCTTCCTGTTTACCCAACATACTGCCTTGATACGATGTTGAAAAATTTGGAAATTTCTTTCTGTGTGATTACTGAAAATGTTTTATCTCGTGGAATATTGACGAGTAGAGATGGAAGGATTTTCGGTCACATTTGTATAATCCGTGGTTTCTCTTTGCGACTTCAAGGCCTTAGATGTGATAAAACTTTTTTTCTCAAATCCCTGTGTATATGCTTAATATTTGCGCTTCTCATACCATTGAGCTTGCTAAACATCGAAGACCGACACTAATTTTTGAGGTAAAGTTTAGTAACTTCTGCATGGGTATTTCCTCTAATCAGCCTTTCAATGTTGTATTGTGGTAAACTAGGACGGAATTCTCTAAGTAAAATTAATTAACATGGAATTTTTTTTTTTATTTTTATAGCCACTTCTTAGAGTGGATCACCCTGTCCAAGGGCCACTTATAGACGGACAGGGTTACAATTACTGGAAAGATATCATCTTTTTCCTGTTCGGCTTAGCCTACCCAAGTTATTACACCCTGGGTTGAGTGGTGGGCATGGATAAGCGAGCCGGACTCGTCGGGGCTCGAACCCGAGATCTTCAACCTGCGATGCCAACATGTTTAACCACTAGGCCATCGCGCCTCACGAATTCCACCCGCGCGTTACTCGCCCAACTATTGTATGTTGTATATGAAACCTGTAAAGTCCCCTCAAACTTTAACATGTAAATTCTAGACTTAATTCTAAGGAAAATTAATTTCGCGTTGTTTTCAAAAATATGCCCAACACATTCTTCGCATATGAACTTGAATAGCGTGTGATTATTATTTCGTATCGGCTGCTTATGGTTACACCCTAAGATTATCGCATTCCCAGACAGATACTCTTGGATTTGCGCAATAGCTTCAGTGTCTTCCCTATTAGCCTCATTCATAGATTGGACTGTTTTTTGGGATTTCTAAAGTTCTCAAGCCTGAGCCTGGAGCCCGCGTTGTTTCGGAGCAATGGAATCATACGCATTAAATATGGTTCAGACTATGCCCATGCACACTCTTAAATGAAAATCTATCCAATCTAACCTATATATTGCTACTTGTGAACTGTTATTGAGATCTTCAAATCCAGAATGGTTTGACTGGGGCATAATATGGAATAGGAGTTGACCTTGGCCCCAATTGCCTAATATGACCATTAATATGATATTGGCTGTTTATTTTAAAAGTGAAAGTACGTCCTAGAAAATAATTTTGTAAATGTACGCCAGCGTAGACAATTGAAACTCTAAATATCTTTGTTACTACTGTCTTAATATTTTGTTAGGGTTAGGGCAGGGTTATCTTTATTAAGAAATGAAAGTCATGGCGTATTTATTCTCGTTTCAAGAACAAAGTATAATTTTTATAGACTGAGCAATCAGGAAATGGATGATTGTTCCAAATAATAGTCCACAGTACTCTTTGAGGATGTTTGTCGGACTTCAGTACAACATCCATCTTCGTTTCGTTCTTAGTCTCCAATTTGTTTTTATCAATTCATCGCATTTTTACATTTTAACTCTTTGGAATGTTTATCGATGTCCTGAATGAAACAAATGATTTCGATATAAATTAAGGCGAACAACTTCTTTCGTAGTTGCCTAGAGAGCGTTTTAGAAATATTTGCGCCTCGACCCACATCGTTGTGACCGCCGCACAGAGTTGTTAATTTCTTTAAAAGTCTTGTGAAGTTTTTTCTTTTAGAGTTTTTTGTTAGGGTAATTGTAAGACAACTCAAGACAACTGAAGGGACCTAGTTAAGTGTGTGACAAACCAGCCTTATCGCTCTCATGCACACTGCGTAAACCAGTACGATTTACCGTATGGCGATAATACAGTGACCGCCCAATAGGAACATTGCGTAATTTATAGACAAGATGATCTGAACTACATTCTAACCTGCCACTACGTTGTCGAGCGTTGTGATTTCGACAACTCGTGGAATTCTATCAGTCTTATTTAGAACTAAATATTCATTAATTTTTCTATTAAATACGCTGGCTCTCGGTAGTCCGAGATTTTATTTTTTGCGTGACACGTTATTGTCATGTAATAATAATAATCATTCAGTGACAAGATCTTGTTTAATTGGTTGTCTCAAATGTTTTGATGTCGAAATATCAAAATATGTCGGTTTATTTGTCGATACGCGAATGTAAACTATTTTATAAAAACAAAATAAGTTTAAAACACGATTACCTGCTCTTTTACCGCTCGATGTAGCCGTTTCAACTTCTGTGCCTCGTCCCGTTGGTACCGAAAGTTCTACAGCACCAAGGATGCCAGCAAAGGTCGACTGTGGTTAACGATAAAAAAAGGTTGAAAGTATTTAATATATAAACTGCGTATATATTTATTTATACACAAAATGTCAATACTATTACTAGATGCATTTTTGAAACCCCCTGCCGAAGCTACAAATTAGGCGGCGAATGCTCTACTTGGTTCTTTCATTTCGATAAATGTTCTTAATGCTCTTTGGTCGGAAAAAAGCTCGTTTCATGACGGGCAATGTACTCTTATTACTCTGTGTGCTTCTCCGACGTGACAATTTTTATTATAGCCGCTTGAGAAGATTCATAGCATCTTTCGCAATCAAATTTTGCGTAATAAATACGCCTTCCGGGCTCAGCTATGAATAAAATAAATACATTTTTTCACACAAACGGATTGAAGAGTTGATGGTACAGTTTCTTGTTATCTGAGGATTCCGAAATGCGATGTAGATTTTCCTAGATTCTGGTTATGTTTCGTCGAAATCGTTGGTGTTGAGCAAATTATAAGACCGATCGAAGACCGACACTAATTTTTGTGGTAAAGTTTAGTAACTTCTGCATGGGGATTTCCTCTGATCAGTCTTTCAATGTTGTATTGTGGTAAACTAGGACAGATCCCTCCGAGAAAGATTAATTAACATGAAATTTTATCTTGCCCAACTATTGTATGTTGTATATGAAACCTGTAAAGTCCCCTCAAATTTTAACATATAAATTCTAGACTGAATTCTAATGAAAATTAATTTTGCATTGCCTTATCACATCCTTTGCATATGATCTTGAATAGCGTGTTTCTAATGGAACTCATTCTCGTATAGTAGGCAAGAATAACTTCTTTGTCCTCCTCTAATCATGCCTTTCCGTTTCAAAAACTTTGAAAAGTTTTATTTCTTAGGCCGTGAAGACTGGAAGTCGTTTTATCAAAATTATCAGTTTCTGTATTCCTCTTAAAGCCATCATTGTCATTTTCTTCATCATTTTTGTGGTTAAAAATAAATTTGTTCCGTAACCGTATCGCTTTCTGAATCAGCAGACAATTTTTTACTGCATAGAGAAATATTTAGGATGACGATTTATTATTTCGTATGGGCCTGCTTGTGGTTACACCTTAAGATTGTCTCATTCTTAGAGAGATTCTCTTGGATTTGTAATAGCTTCAGTGTCTTCCCTATTAGTCCCATTCATAGGTTGGACTGTTTTTTTTTATTTCTAAAGTTTTCAAGCCAGAGCCTCGAACCCGCGCTGTTTCGGAGCAATGGGATCATACGCATTAAATATGGTCCAGACAATGCCCGTGAACGTTCATAAATAAAAAAAAAAACTATTCTATATAGTGCTACCTTGGCCTCAATTGGTTAATATGACCAATAATATGGTATTGACCGTTTATTTTAAAAGTGAAAGTACGTCGTGGAGAATAATTTTGTGAATGTACGCCAGCGTAGACAATTGAAACTCTAAATATCTTCGTTACTACTGTCTCATATTTATTAAGAAATGAAACTCATTGCGTATTTATTCCTGTTATCAAAAACGAAGGACGAAATATAATTTTTATAGACTGAGCAATCAAGAAATGGATAATTTTTCCAAGTAATAGTGAGTACTCTTTCAGAATGTTTGTTGGACTTCGGTACAACATGCATCCTCGTTTCGATCTTAGTTTCCAATTCGTATTCATCAATTCATTGCATTTTTAAATTCGAACTCTTTGGAATGTTTATCGATGTCGTGAATGAAACAAATGATTTCGATATAAATTAAGGTGAACAACTTCTTCGTAGTTGCCTAGAGAACATTTTAAAATTATTTGCACTTCGACCTACATCGTTGTGACCGTTCCACCGCAGTGAGTTTTATATAATTTCTTTAGAAGTCTTGTGAAGTTTTAATAAGGTAATTGTGAGACAACTCCAGACACCGGCAGGGACCTAGTTAGGTGTGTGACAAACCAGCCTTATCACTTTTATGCACACTGCGTAAACCAGTACGATTTACCGTATGGCGATAATACAGTGACCGTCCAATAGGAACATTGCGTAATTTATAGACAAGATGATCTGAACTACATTCCAACCTGCCACTACGTTGTCGAGCGTTGTGATTTCGAAATCTCGTGAAATTCAATCAATCTTATTTAGAACTAAATCTTCATTATTTTTTCTATTAAACGCGCTGGCTCTCTTGAGTCCGAGATTTTTATTTTTTGCGTGACACATTTTTGTCTTGTAGTAACAATAATCATTCAGTGACAAGATCTTGGGTACGCCTAAAGTGGAGTTTTGCCTGAGCGAGTGAATTAAAATCAAGGGAGCAAGTCGGGCGAACCATCCGTGGTCGAGCTTTCATTGTCCCTTGCACCGCCATAAATGGCAAGGCCAAATTATGGGGGGAGTCGGAATTGTATTTCTTGCCTTTGTTGCAAGAAAATTTGATAGTTCCAATTCGTCGGTGCCTCGAGTTCCAATGCTTTACAAGAAGGGTAAGGGAGGAGAATTTCGAGTCACATTTATGTATGGGATAATATTAGTCCACCACGGATGGCCCACCTGTCGAGATTATGACAAAGGGATTATGAGAATGTCCACTTGTCATATCCAAACCAAACAGGAATATAAAATAAATTACAGTAAATGGCTCCGGTCAAGCGTAAACGCGCCTACCTACAAACTAATATCTACTATTTAATTGCCTTACGGTGAGAAGTCCGGCATGCTGTTTTTTGTTTGTTTATTTTTTTGTCTCGTCGCTAGCTCAAAATTGTTTAGTTGTTGGAAAATTGAATTGATAGATAATTCATCCATAACTGAGAAGATGGTAGCATCTGCAACGTGTCGGGGTTAGGCGATGGCGAGAAGAATACGGGTTCTATTTAAAAGTATTCCTCGTCCTCGCTGATGACAATCGAGTCTAATCGGAGCAATAAACAAATGTCCCAAACCGAATCAAACTTCCCTGTACTGTCTAGGTAATGCAGGTAAAGGGGATCTACTAGTCGAACTCCATAAACCTCCATGTCTATCACCGAAATGAATAACTTCTCTTCTGAACATTCATCGGTGTATTTAGTGAATCGAAAGTATAATACAGCAGTATAATAAGTGAGTGAGCAAACATAAGCTAATTGTAAGCAGAAGTGTAATAGTCAGCAAGTGTAAAAGTAAGTAAGTGTTATAATAGGCGTTGGCAAGGCATTATATGTGAATTGAATATAATAAACCAATAAACATACAAATACGAGAGATACGAATACGTCACACATCGGCAAACTGGTCCAATTTTTGTTCATATTTTCCCAACTTAATTCCATGTATATCCGTTTTGTTATGACTACTCTGGCAGAGGGTTCAGCGTAGATGGTATACAGCAGCATACTCAGTGGAGATCCTTGTCGGATTTCTCTACGTATGGTGATCGGTCTCGTTAATCTGCCATTGACTATATATAGCTGTTGATGTTGGTGTACATATTTTGGATGAGTTCAAAAATTTTGCTGTGTAGGCCAGTTCTTCCGAGTGTGTTGAACTGAAATTTGTGATTGATTAGGTCGAATGCTTTTAGCTGGTCAATCATGACGAGTGTTCCAGAGATGCTCTTCATTCTGCAGTGAAGTATGATTGCGTCGATGTTATAGTGTACGTCAAACATGCTCCTGCCAGAAATTGTGCTTTTCTGTGCGGTATTGATAATGTCTGACATAATAGGTATTAGTCTGTTGGTGAGAATTTTTGCTGAAATTTTGTAGTCAACATTTCGATTACTCAATGGGCGCCATTTTTTTAGTTCCGCTTCATAACCTATTTTGTAAATTAATTTGACTTTTGCCGACGATGATGAATTTGGGAGTATGCGGAATGTGAGAATATTGTTGATGAGTAGCGTAAACTTGGATTTTATCAGGGGCCAGAATTTAATGTAGAACTCTTTGCTTAGTCCATCAAGATCCGGTGACCTATTGTTGCGAGATTTGTGTGGGTATCATAAGGTACAAGTAATGGTTTTGATGACTCGCCATTATTTCCCCTTTACTGCCCCAAAGATCACCATAGAATTTTCTCCACTTCGTGTCTTCAGATGTCATGATGGTCCCATTATCCGTATTTATTACATCTAGTGTTGTCTGCTGAGTCATTTGCCTAATTTTTGTTGTAGAATACCCGGGTAGGATGCTCGCCTTCTTCCATGTCAGTCATACCTGATATCGGAATGCCCATTTTATTTTGTTCTTCTGTATGTTTAATTCTTTAACATCATCCAATCAGTCTTGTATCAGCTCAAATTCGTCACATTGTGTAAGTGCCTGGTCGCATACGTTCTTTATCATTCTTTGGTAGGTCCTGTCGTTGTATAATGTAAAGTTATTCGTCCAGGTCCCTTTTCCCCAGCGGATTATCTTGTCTGTTCTCAAAATTATTTTCGTTTTTGATAAATGAGGTCCTGGGCTTGACAATGAGGGACTCTTGTAGAGGTTTCCTGGCGTGTTCTGACAGTGCACAAATGCCACGTCGTGTTCGAGGCTTGCACCTACCCGTCTTAGTTTGGCAGTTCTTTGTTGCAAAGGTTTGAAGGTTGTGAGTAAGCCGTCAGCCTTCGCCATTTTTTCTACTTCCCAAGCCCAGCTCAGCTCGTGTTCTTCCCCGCTTCCGGAAGTTTGTTGTTCAGAAGCCGGCTGTGCTGAGGGTATATCTGACTCCTGAGATGTAGACAGCATTGTAAGATCTACAATCGGGGAGTACTGGTAGGTTGAAGGTACAGGCATTGAGAAGTGTTCAGCTAGTTGTTTAACGTTTGTTGTTCGCCTTGCTGCCAAGGTTTTGATTGTTGTTGGTGTCGGTGTTGGGTTTATTATTTCCGGTGTGTTCAGGTGATTTAGTTTTGGCGGCGTTGACATAGCTATGCAGTTTTTCATTTTTCCTGTAATTTGTATTCTGTTCTCTTTCTTGTTGCTGGCGGTCGTCGGCTATTCTGGGGAATTAACCAGGATTCTAATGCTCTTTTATATGGCGTTTCTTCGTGAGGGCGGTCTGGACTTTTTTTTTATGACATGGCCAGATTTTTTACCGTCATGATGTAATCTCGGCAGCTTTTGCTACCATATATGATGGCCTTAAAAGATATAATCCAAGTGTTTTCGGAGACCTCCCAGAGGCATGAAATCTAATCAGTGGAGGTGACTCGGCGTTGTACTGAAACACTTCAAGCAAAACTGGAGCACGAACAAAAACTAAACTGAGGCAGAACTCAGTGATCTGGGAATACAACTGAACGCTTGAGTCTCCGCCCTGAAACTGTGAGTCGTAGGGACACTAGTAACCCTCGCCGGGAACCCTTTAGACTCGCCTAGTCGCGTATTTTTGGAGCCTGGGCGCCACCCCGCAAATTTGATTGCAACATAATATAACCAAACACTCCCAATGTTCTGATGTTTGCTTAGGAATATTTTTGAAATTCGTGTAGGGAGTTCGAATTATTGGAATTCGTGCACCCGACTGCTCAGACCCTGGTACATTTACGCGCAGGCAGACGTAGATTCGTTCTGCCAAAAAATCAAAATTTTAGCCGATTTCACCCTCACAGTGAACGGCCGATGTACGTACGAAAAAAAACCTGAACCCGGGTAAGGCGGCGGGAACATGGTGGGTGCGGTTCGGGGACATCTACTTAGCTCCATTGTGAATATTAAATTCGAGCCACAGCTCAGATAAACTTACCTTTTTTTTATTAAATTCGATAAGCTTACTTTTTTTTACGGATCAGAAATCAGTGTTCCGATATTATATGTTTTGCTTTTCTGTTTTGCAAAGGATTTCGATTTTGTTCCTATTTATTTCTTGTTCAGCTGCTGCTTCGAAATTGTCCAGAATGATGTCGGGAGATTTTGTGTTCGTTATAGAATTATTATGATCTGCAAATTGATCCATTTTAAGCTCCGCTTTTCCTAGTCGCATTCCAGTGATTAATTTGTCTTGTATTGCCCGAGCTAATGGTTTTATGTTTAAAGTGTACAATAGCATACTCAGAGGACATCCTTGGCGGATTCCTCTGAGTATGCTTATTTTGTAGGTCTATTTTCCATTAATTTCGATCGTACTGGTTATATCTGTGTACATATGTGTACTTGGTACTTGGTACTGTGTACTTGGCTTAATGCAAGGATTTTTGAGTTGAGGTTGATACATTTAAATATTTAAGAAAGAAGATATGTTTGACTGAATCGATAGCCTTTATGGTGTCTACTGAGATGATCATTGTTGGTGTATTACTTCTGTTGCTGACGTCAATAACACTGTCGTTGTTGTGGTGGATGTCAAAAATGTTCTTCCCGGGATTGTTGATTTTTGAGAGGGGCTTATTATTTTACTTAGAACTACTTTCATTCGATTGGATAGAAGTTTTGCAATAATCTTGTAGTCGACGTTGAGGACTGAGATTGGCCTCCAGTTCTTTATTTCACATTCATACCATTTTCTATATAAAAGTTGTTTTGTGGTAGTCCTTGCCCGATTAGCAATTCCAATTCCTCATGTATTTGTTCTTTCTCACTTGGTATATCTTTAGACCGGATTATTGAATACTGCTGAGACTGTTTTTTAATAATTCCCACAGTAAGTGAAAGTGTATTTTATTGGATTTTTTGACGAAATGTATCAATGAGGCTGTTTGTTTATGTTGTATGGACCAGGATTTTTTTGAAGTTTCCCAAGTGCAGTACATCCGCTTTGTCAGTAATCGCATTAGAATCTCCAAGTAGAATGGGTGATGGAGCTTGTGATTCGATGTTGTAATGTCCCTCAGTGATTTGAAAAAGCGGTTGAGACCATGCCTCTTTCAGAGGTGGCATACACATTTATAATTTTAATTTTAAAGTCGAAGTTCTCTACGTCAATACTGTAGTTCATAAATATTTTGTCATTAGATTGCTTGAAATTCGAATTATTCCTTGTTAAAATCATCGTTCCTTTTCTAAAGTACTCGTGTATAAAGTACTTTTCAAAAATATTTATTATAATGTTGATTTGTTATTTGGTTGGTCAGTTAAATTGTATTGATATTGATGATATATTGAACGTTTCCCCAGGTTTTGATGTCGTCCACGTTTAATCTGTTAAGTTGTTGTAGGCATATTATTTTGGGTTTATTTCGTTGTTTTAGCCAATAACTAATTTTCTGTATATGTTTTGCCCAGTCATCCATGTTTATTGTTGCAATGCTCTAACTCTGAATTTCCAGTTCCAGTTCTTTAGCTTTACATTAGAAATTTATCTTTCCGGATCATTTTGGTAAAGTGTAGTCTTGCGTCAGAGTTTGCCATGAGCTCCGGGCTCGTAAAACTTCGTTTTGACGAACTAGATGTTATGTCTGGCAGTGATGCAGCTTGTTTGATCACGCCTGTTTTTTCACGGCATACATGCCTTCAATCGCACCAGATTCCCTCTCTGGTGTTGCTTTAGTTAGGATTTTGGGAGCACTACCTCTTCGGGTGTTGTTGAATGAACGTTTTCTTATTTGCGATTATGGTGACATGTCTGAGGTCTCAAAATCAAATTTGGAAGATTTATCCAAAGCTATTTTATGAGTGCTAGGAGTCTCCATTTCATCCTCACACGATGGGTGAAGTTCTGGCTTGCTGGTTCAATATGCGCAGTTTGGGATGGTGGATGAGATTGACACAATGGGATGGCCGCTTCTGCTACTGTAGAATTCTGCGATAAGGTAGTTGCAGGCGTTGGAACAGTTTGGCTTATGATGGGCAAAAACAGTACGCTGGATGTGACGGGTATTTTAAACAGATCAGTCAGATCGACTGTAGAGATTCATGACTCATTCGTCTTTTTGATGAACAACAGTCGAGACGTGAATGCTTGAAGCTGATGCAGTGGCACAAGCCGCAGCTTTGGAAAGTTTAATAAAACTAAAAGGTTTTCACCCCGCCGATATGCTTACATGACATGTGGACGTCGTGGATTGGACCGCGCTGCCACTTGTGGTGAGTTCGAAACTATCTGCGTGCGGTTTGGAGACGTTCTAAAAATATGAACCAAGTATTCAAATAAGTTTGGGTCTTATTCTCTCGAAGTAGACGTAAAGATTGACTATGTCCTTCTTTTTTACACGAGCGGCATTTTTGCTCGTTTGGACAAACTTTGCTGTGGTGCCCTGATTCAGGACATTTGATGCATGTCGGGGTGTACAAATCGGCTATCTCAGCCAACTATCCCAGCAGTGGGTTCCGGAATAAATTACTACATACCACCCGCCTTTCGTTCTTTCGTATCATCTATTTATGTGAATTTTGATCAAACAGAAAAAGAAGTAGGTGAAAAAAAATGTGAAAATTGAGCTATGAACTGCAAATTGAAAATGGGATAGTGTAGGCGGGCGACAAACTGAATAAATATAGAATAGATGTGAAGGTGTCAATGCCCACCGCTGGGCGTGAATTTGTGGTGACAAGTGGAGGGAGGGGAGAAAAGCAATCACACAAATTTAGAGAGCCACAGGATGAGTGGACTTATTTTTGTGAAAGGATTTCAATACCACTTTGATCCACTAGTGGGTTGTACTCAGGTTAGGCAAATTAGTATAGTAAGAGACACGCAACAGATTGTACATTCACACTGCACATCTGCACTGTATTGAGACGGCCGAGCACACGCCACAGATGGTCCGCTCCACGCCGCTCCCGCTCCACGGCGCGGCCCATTGACTGTGCATACCCGGCATTTTCTGCGAAATGGATATTGAATGCGGGGGCAACGCAATCATACAACGGGGAATAAGGAAAGAAAGATAGAAAAGAGAACAGTGCTGAAATGAGGGTGAAGTTAATTAGCCAACACTGTCGGGGACAGTTCCTCCAGACACGATAGAAACCCGAATGGAATTCCTGGCGCATTGTAGAAGGGGCACACAACATCGATCACAATGACCCGATCGTTCCCGATTTCTCGAGAACCAAGTCGGGCCGCAGGATCTCTGATGTTCTAGTGATATACTTAATGAAGGAAGTCATATGAAGGCAATGGTTTGGCTCATTGGGGAGAGTCTAGTTTACGTATCCGCACTTGCTACAGGTTACTCGCGGTTCCACATAGCCGGAAAACCGTCTACGAACGGATCGAAGCGGCAAAAGATTAAATCGAGCCTTCAATACCCACGCCTCCGAAACGTGGTAAAAGTAATGACTAGAAGGAGCAATGAGTGTTGCATTGAAGTTGAGAACAGGGATGGGTTAATATCACGTATCCTTGCTCCGAGCGTAAAAAGAGCTCCAAAGTGCCAGAACTCGGTTGGAACATTCGTATTAAGCAGATGTTTTATCTTGAGGGCGAGGCATGCTTTGGGATTTGATGATCACGTCCAACATGTCTATCCCTCCCTTGTCTGTTGGATTCAGTAGAGTGTCTCTGGGACACTCGATCGTATGTGGATACCAAAGATACTTGAAGAAAATACTTTGGATCGTACTACTGAAACTTTTGGGGATCAGGTAGATCCTTATGCTAAATATAATCTGGGAAAAGGTGAGAGTGTTTATAATGATCAATTTTCCGTGCCATGACAAGTTCCTCGGTTTCGTTGAGTTGAGAATCCGTTGTATTTTCGATGCTTTGTCTTTCCATGTTTGGTCGAGTCATTTCCAAATTGTATGCCAAGGATCTTGACTCGATTTTTACGGAAGTATGCGTAGGACCTCCACCTCAATTGATTTTTTGCTTTTTTATCCACACAAAGGGGTTGTTTTTTGTTCCTGTTAACGAGCTGTCCGATAGCCATACTAAATTTATATAGTTCGCAAAATATGTGTTTTATTGAGAATGGGTCTGTAATTATAAAGCATGAATTGTCGGCAAATTGTTGTTGTACCTGCCTCTATGTTCCTGTGCGAGTCCTGTATATTACGATCCGGTAAATTGGATTTCTGCGAAGGGCTGATGACAGAGTCTAATGCATTTTCTACCGAGTTGCAAAGATTTTGGCCAGGATCTTATGAACGACATTCAGGTTAGAAATAGGTCTGCCGTTTTCTAGATTCTCATTTTTTTTTTTTTTTTTGAAAGACGAGAATAACTCGCTCGGCGCCAGCTTATAGGGAATACTCCCGACATAAAGGTGGTATTTATGACTTGGATGAGCTGAGGCTTGATCAAGGACCGAAAAGTAATGTAGAATTCTTTCCCCAGCCAAACCAGACCAGGGTCTTTGTTGTTTTCCATTCTTTTCAGGGCACCAAAGATTTTCTCTCCACATATGAAGGCATCCAATTGGTCTGTTTCATTATCTGGGATCTTTCTATTCTTTTTTTTTTTTGGTGGATGTCCTGGAGTTTCTTTTTGTCTTGTGCGCATCTCCTTCATTGCTATTTCTTATAGGAAGAGCTAACTTGTTATCGATTTCAGTCTTTGATAGTCGCGTTAATAATAATACCAAACTCAATATTTAATTTGTATTTTTGCATGATCCCACCAATCCTGTACATTTCGATGTCTGGTATGTACGAATCCAAGTAATTCGTGATATTAAATTTTAATATTCTGGGGTGCTGTAGTTTTCCGTGTTGTTTCTCCATTCACCTCTTTCCCATCGGGTATGATGGTAATTTCCGATGATGAAGGAGAGGTACAAGGTGAGATGAGACACGAGGTTTGGATGGTATTCACTCTTTTAGCACTGGCTAGATTTGCTGAGACATAATTTTTTTTGTCTCAAGTGCTTTTTTATTTTTGTCTGTAAATGCTTTTATTGGCACAATCGTCAGTATATCTGGCCTTCCCCACGCAGGGGGGCAATAACAATATTTAAAAAATAAATACAAATGAAAATTTAACCTAAATAAAAAATAAATTAACATTTGCAAGAAACATGTTAATATAAAGGAAAATCGCAGTGGCTAATCTAACTGAGCCGGCCCTTCAAAGGAATGGAAAATAATTGAAGGAAAAAAATAGGCTCAGGCGGCACGCGCGTCCTCTTGCGGATGAGCAAATTATTAAATTTATACTCATCGACGCAAGAGGCGGCCATCCGCCTGGCAAACAGATAATATAAAAATTATTGAGTGAAGGGCCGGCTATCCCAGCGGTGGGTTCCGAAAGAAACTATCTGCTGTACTGAATATTACATACCGCCCGCCTTTCTTATCATCTATTTGTGTGAATATTGTTTATAATCGAAAGGAACTATGGGTGCGAAGACTTGAGAATTTATAACTGCAAATTAAAAATTGGATAATGTGGGCTGGCGGAAAACTAAATAATTATAAAATGAATCTAAGTGTGTAAATGCCCACGGCTGGGCATGAGTTTGTGGTGGCAAGTGGGGGGACGGGAGATAAAAAACAATCACACAAATTTGAGCCACAGGATAAGTGGACTTATTTTTGTAAAAAGATTTCACACCGCGAGGAACCACTAGTGGGTTCTACTCGGGTTAGGCCAATTGAATTATAAGACACTCAACAAATTGAACATTCATACTGCCCATCCCAATCATGTCTTAAGACGGTCGGGTACATGCCGCAGATGGACCGCGCCACACCGGCGCGGCCCATCGTCGGCACATGCCCGGCATTTCCTATAAAATAAATATTGATTGGGGGGCAACTCAATCACACAAGTGGGGAAGAAGAAAGGAAAGATAGAAAAGAAGACGGTGCTGGAAAAGAGGGTGAAGTTAATTAGCCAACACTATCAGGGAGTCCACACCAGGCCCTCCAGACACAATGGGAACCCCGAATGGAGTTCCTGACGCAGTTACGGGAGATCTGAGTTGCGGCCGCGTCGGTCACACCCAAAGCACGAAGAGCAGTCCGGTTCCCCACGGCATAACTAGTGAGGGAACCAACCACAAAGGCTTGGAACTCAACCACCTTGCCAGAGGCATGGGTGATGGAGCGACATAGTTCTTCGTACTTGGAGTGCTTCCGACGGGCCGCATCATCCATGGCGGTCTCACCGTTGTCGAAAGGGCACACCACGTCGATTCCTCGAGAACCAAGTCGGGCCGCAGGATCTCAGCTGCTCTACTGGTGTGCTCTCGACAAACTACGTCGACATCGCATCTAGAGAACCTGGTTGGGGGCAGATGGGCTGACCTCACAGGAAGGCAATGATTCAGCACATGGGGGAGAGTCTCGTTCGCGTAACCGCACTTGCTACAAGTCACGCGCGGTTCTGCAGAGCCGGAAAACCGTCTACGAACGGATCGTAGCGGCAGAAGATTCAATCGAGCTTTCAATACCCACGAGATCTCAAACTGAGCGAGAGAAACGGAGGTGGAGAGGAAGTGGTTTGAGCACCCGAACTGGGAATGGCAAGAAACTGTCTTTCCCTGGTCCCGGAGCCCACCCCACCGCCTCAGCCAGCGAGTATTACATACATGATGCAACACCACCCGCGTGAATTTCTTTGTTCTCTCTATCAGGAGATCGTTCGTGGTGACAGTAAAATTCCCCTCGGAGGAGACAGCCCAGCGAAGGCCCATCCGGCGACTCATCGGGCGTAATTGCGCCCACAAGTCACCGTATGCCCCAATCAATGCGTTGTTCGTCTGGCTCAGAGGAGTTTTCACGATTGAGGAACTCGATTGTCAGGGGCTGCGTCGCCTCCGAAACGTGGTAAAACTTCGCCACAACCTCGCTCAGCCGGGCGCAGGCAACCGAACGGACCTTAGAGTCGGGGGAGTTCAAAGATTTGAATGCCTGGGTAGTCCGAAAGATGTCCGCTTCGCGGGCAAGACTCGGGACACCCAAACCCCCGACCGCAGCCGTCAAATGAACAAAGGGCTGACAGGTCCAGTTTGGTAACCAGAATGCGGTTCTCAACAAACTACGGATGCCCGCGTCCAGCCGCTCGAGGTCATGACGACGAAAATACCTAATTCGGAACTGAAAGAAGAGCTTCGGCAAAACGAATCTCTTCAATGCAAGCAACTTCTGGAATGGGCTGAGCTCGGAAGAAAAAAGCCTCCGACAAAATAAAAGGATATGATCAAGAAACTCAGTGCGCCCGACGATCCGGTATCCCATGCTCTTGCCCAGGTACCTCCAGAAGTCGTCGCGCCGAGTACTGTGACTTTCTCTCCATTTAGTTGGAAAGGTTCACAGTCCACGAACATCACGCAATCGAGATGCTCCAAGGCAAGAACACGGCATTTTGAAGGTTTGAACTCCATTCCGGACCATCGCGCAAACTCATCGCAAATTGTGAGCTGCGCTCGAAGTTGCGTGCGGGACGACGCACACAACGCAGAATCCTCTGCATAGCCCTGTCCGCTGACCGGCACATCCGGCGCACAACGGACCCGGTAAGTTTGGCACCTGAGGAGGCGTATTGACACCGCGAGAGAAGGACTTCAAACCACCATATTCAAACGTGATCGCGGACAATGGGCCCCTTGACGAACTCCTCTGCCCGCAGGAATTGGAAGCATACAGCCATTCGTGGTACGAATGGTAAAGGTGCATTTGTCCCGATAGATATCCGAGATCACCTCCAACATGTACGCCGGTGCGCCAAAATGTCCCAGGACTTCGAGAATGGCTCCATGTCTAACCGACCCGAAAGCATTGCACAATCAAGCCACGCCACGTATAGGGTTACGCTTATGTTTCTTGGCATCCGCAATGATCGAGTCGAGCATGAAGACATGCTCGAAGACGCCTTCGGAAGGAACAAAACCCTTCTGCTCTGGAGATTCGGTCAAGCGTGATCGCGCCCCCCCCCACCCACCCCCCCCCCCCCCCCCCCCCCCCTCTGGCGGCCCAGCTCTGATCTTATACAGCGTGCGTCCAGATATGGTGATGGGTTTCCAGTTCTCGACGTCATTCACGTCGCCCTCCGGGTCCTTTAATATAAGGGTTATCCGGGAGGTGCGCCACGAATTTAAAATGCGTCGAGAACGCCTACAGATTTCGAAAAGCCTGGCGAGGTTTGCTCTCCTCTTGAATCCAAGCTCTTGCACTGCGTCGTCAGGTGAGCCCATCTTGGCCTGTTTTGTATCAGTTTTTCAATCCCTCGGAACCGCGCAGACTTCAGGCACACTGATCGCCACGTCCTCTTCTACCAACACGTCTCCGTGCCGGTAAGCGCTCTGGGACATCCACGAAGGCATAAACCAGTCGCCTGTTCCATGAGGCGTCGAATCAGCACGATATTTCTCCTCTAAAATCGAGGGTGAAATTGCGCACCGCGGACTGCCAGCGGAATCCTCGATGATCGACCTGACCGTGCTTTTCTGATTTCTCCAGAAAGCCGCCCTCAACTGAGGACCTGACCCGGGCCGATAAATACTAGCTCACCATTTACCTGGTTAGTTTTAGAATGGTTTAGATAAGGAAAGAAGGGTGGATACTCGACAGGTGGAGGGGAGCCTGGTGAAAAGTGGCGGCTGAAGAGATAGAGTTGGTCGGAAACAGATTGTTTCTGGATTGGAAAAAAGAGAAGAGCTAGAGTTAAATGATCCCGATTCGGCCGACGACAGCCCCAAAGGGGGACTGGCGACAACCGGGGAGGGGTACGTTGTCCAGGTTGCTCGAGGGGGCGCGAATTTGGCGGCAAGGTATCCAGTTGCTTTTACTTGGACTAAGTCCTTTTGATCTTGCTGTTTCCACTGGAGACACTTGTCGCACACCAGCTCTAAAGTTGAGTTGGTAGAGGTATGGAGATCCGTGCACATTTAAGTAAATGCCAAAACATTTGGAACGAAGTTCACTGTACCGGCCTCCTCTCGCGGCACTCGAGATGGACAAAGGTAGTCGGTTATGCTACCATTATAGGTAACAGGATGTGGGGTTTTGGCCATATTCGTTGGAGTCTCCACTAAAAAGCGCACTGTCAGCGCGAATTACTTTACTTCTGTGAGTACGCCTATAGTGATAGTTTTGCCTGAGCAAGCGTATTAAAATCGTGCAAAAGCAACTCGGGCAAACCATCCGTGGTCGAGCTTTCGTTGGCCCCTTGCACCGGCGTAAATGACAGGCCAAATTATGAGGGGAGTCCGAATTATATTTCTTGCATTTTTTGCAAACAAAATTTGATAAACCAATTCGCGGGGTGCTTTAAAAAGAAATGTTTTAAGAGAAGAGAAAGGGGTCTGGGGAATTTAGAGAACAAAATCTTCTATGGGCAACGATAGTCCAACGGAAGGCCCAACTGCTGGGATTATGGCTAAGGGAGCTTGGTTATGAAATTGTCCATTGCGGAATGTCCGGACCAGATGGGAAATTTTAAGAAAAATTAGAATAAAAGGCTTCGGTCAAGCGTGATCGCGCATACATCCTAGCTAAATCTAATTACTACTTTATTGCCTTGCGGCAAGAGTCCAAGCGCTATAGCGCTTTAAAACAACACAAACAAAACAAGAGTGTCCAGAGCTCAAAGTGAACTCTCCCGACTACTGAGGGCTTGCGCCGACTACACCGCACTAAGTTTAAGCGATCTTTAGGTCTTGACAGGCGTCGACGCTGGGGCAAGATAGCAGCTCCCACGTTATGCTCACTCAGTAGCCGGAGTTGCACTGCGTTTCGGGGGCAAGGCGTGGTGTTTCGTCCTTTTGTCTTTGAGTAGGTGAGGCCCCATAACACGCAAGTCTTCACGTGAGTTCTCGGCGTCTTCACTCCCTGGATCGACGATGATATGGTTGAAACCGCCGGCGAAAGCTGCTGAGTGTATTCCTCGATTGAATTGGAAGCTAAAATGCAATATCCCAGCAGCTGTGTTGTTCGGTAGTATTGAACCACCGGCGGGTAATCCAGGGAGACTTGTATTCTTTCTTCAGTTCCGCTACGGCGCTATCGTGGGTGAATACTAGTCGCACGTACCCTGACCGGTGTCATTTGAATGGATGTCGGAGCGCGGAGGTATACTCGACGACAGTTCTGCCAGCGGTGTTGATGCAACGAATAGTAGATATTTTGGTCGGAGATGATTGAATTCTCGACGACTGGTAGCTTGTCGGAGCTAGATGTTGTGCCAACGACGACTGGCGAAGCCAGGGAAGTTTTCTGAGGGATTGAAGTTAGATATTTCCAATTCTGGCCGATGAATTTGTAGTCCAAATAATCACGATTGCTATTTAAGTTGGTTTCTCTAGTATTGAAATACTTGCTGAAGAGGTAATCCGGTAAAAAGTTGAGTTTTTGAGGTATGACGATCCGATTGCTCATCAGGTTCTTTTAGTCAACTACACTTGATCTTAGCCAAAAGGCCGAGAAGCGAAATTCATTTCAGCGCATTTTATTTCCATTTATGCGCTTCTCGGCCTTCATTTGTTTTTTGCTGAAGTCACTTTTTTATCAATTTTTCATCGAAGCTCGGCCTTCATTTTTGCTGGAGTAACATTTTTACTATTTTAAATTGCTTCTCGACATTCACTTTATGCTCGAGTCCTTATCAATTCTCATCGCTTCTCGGCATCCATTCTATGTCCAAGTCCTCTTTTTATAGCATTTTTCGTCGCTTTTCTGTCGTCATTCTATGTCCGAGTCCTTTATCACTTCTCGGCCCTAATTCAATGCCAAAGTCCCCTTCTTTGTCAAACATAATCGCTAATCGGATTCTTCCTTTTTCCAATAATTTTCATCAGTTGGCGCGTCCTCTATTCCATTTTCAGTTCCCTCTTTTTCAATGCTTCTCGACTCCAATCTATTATGATCAAGTCCTTCTATCTTAATTGCTTATTGGCTATTCTATGCTTTTTCATTAATTTCTTTCCTTCGCCGCCTCTATTCTATGCTCAAATATTTTATTACGTACATTTTCATCGCCTTTCAGCTTACTTTGCAATCTAAATTCCTCTTTTATTGTATTTGATATCTTTTCACCCTTTATGCTACGTTCAGGTCCTCTTTTATCATGTTTAATCGCTTCTCGGCATTCATTCCAAGACCATCTTGTCAAATATCATCGCTAATCGACCTCCATTCCATCCTCAAGTCTTTCTTTTTTTTCAAAAATTTACCTCAGTTCTCCTGTTCAATTCCTTTTTTCATCAATTTTCATCGCTACTTGGCCTTCAGAGAATGCTGCTTCTCGGACTTCAGTCTATGCTAAGTCCTTTTCTTTTTGTCATTTATAATCGTTTCTGTCAATCCATTCTATGCTCGATTAATTTTTATCGCTCCTCGACTTCCAATCTCCATGATTTCTAAATATTTGATCGCTTTTCGACCTATATTCTATGCTCAAACCTCAAGTCCGTTTTGTCATTTTTCATCGATTCTTGGTTCCATTCTATACTCAAGTCCTTTCTGTCAATTTGCATCACTTCCCGGCCTTAACATACTTTCTATTTGAAACTGTGAAAAAATTCAGGAGATCTACCAAATCAGAAATTCATTTTGTCAAACATGAGCCACAGATGGACCGCCCCTCAGTGGCGCGATCCAGCAGTGACTCGTACTTAACAAAACTTTTTTGGACATATATTTTCTGACTGGGTATATTTGACTCACTGTGCATTTCAATGGTTTTTCTACTTGCTTGCGTTTCGTTTTTGATGAAGTAAATTGCTTTGAAATGTCAGTAGTACTGTTTGGTGGGTGTGTCCGTACCGAGTTTTAAACCCAAATTCAGGAGGAAAAGGAAGGTCCCAAAGAGCTCAAAATTGGTCAGCATGACGGATAGCTCAGATGATCAGTTAGGTCAATTAGAAGTCAAGTTTTGGCCATTTTTGTCCAAATTGGCTGCCGGGGAAAGGGTTAATAGTGATACATCTGTGGCTAAGTATGAGTATTGCGGTATCAATAATGGCAAAAATATCATCAATTGTAAATGACGGAAGTTTTTATTTTGCCAAGAAAAAAACGATCTAAGTCAATAAGTCAACAATATGATTTAACAATTGAGCTCAATGATTTAACATTAAAAAAATCTTGCATATTTTGAAGGGAGTCAATTGAGTTATGTTAAGGGCAAATAAACGTTTCATCTTTTAAAGTCCTCTGATTGAAACCTTCAAATAGTAAAATCCGGTTGCTCTGTTAAGAAAAGAAATAGGCAATACATGATGGAAATTAATATTAAAATTACTTTAAACAAGTTTTCATGCCACATTCGTCGTAAAAGTTGAACAAAATTAATAGTATACATTTTTTTGAGAGTAGCGAGTATAAGAAAACATTTGAATATGGTAAATAGAATTAAAGAATATAGTAAATATTTGTAACTTTGCACTGTCGATGGTCTCCTTAATCTATTCGCGATAAATCATCTTTCCAAATTCGTATATTTCAAATGTTTCAAAAAAATATCACCTTGATCAGCTCCGTCCATTCATGGACATACAAAAATGAAAAACTGTATTTTTACAATTAATAAAGTTAGTGGACGTAAGTTGTAATGCTTTGTTAGACTTTGTTGAAATAGCGAAAGTACAAATATATTCATTTACTGGTACTCGTTTTTCCAACGCTGATTCTGATTTTGTCGCTTGCTTCAGGTTAGTATCAAACGTTAGTATTGGTAACATTTTCTCCGGCCTTTCTCAAATCAGATATTTAACTTTGTCAAGCATGGGTCACTGGTGTTTTGCGTTTTTGTCAGCACTGATCCCGTAGTGACTCATGCTTGTGCCAAAGTCAAGATTAGAAATAGCTTAACTTTTTAGCAAATGTAATTTCACTTGAAGAACTTCGAATTTTATCTTACATTTGTAGACTTATTATGATTGATAATTGATGAAGTGGCAATGTGGGAAAACTCTGCTGTAGCATCATTTTATTTATTTATTAAAAAAATAGCAATTCAGTTCAACGAAACAAATTATTCGAATCAGTAGTGAATCAGACTAGCCAACAAACCAGAACCACATATTTGCCTGCATACCGGTAGTCTAGCCTGAAAAGGTTGATACCGGTAGCCCATATTATGTCGGTCTTTATGCCATCTTTATCGCTAAAAACCTGGCATTGTATGAAATCACAATTCATTTTTTTGGTCATTATTTTCGTCCAATGCTCACAAAAATCAATGCCTATCGGTACCGGTATTCGTGCACAAAAAACGTCGTTCAATGACAGGCTAATACACGCAACATTGCAGAAAAGTGAACATCTAACAGGTTCGGAACACATAGTACTTTTTATGCTTTTTTTGTCTGACTCCATACCAGGTATTCTTCGCCAAAATCAGAATTCTCATCGCACACTCATGACACATTTAGCAAGGCCAGCAAGGACAGATGCACATCGCGATGAAAAAAACACAACCAACGCAGCGTCAACGCAATAAAAATTCGGGTTTGGAATTCGGTGCGCTGAAAATCCGCGTTAAAAGTTCGCAATACACGTAAAGTTGTCTTACTGGATGCGTTGCGTTGATCTGTAGGACAAAAAAATAAAACCGGCAATATACGGTTGCATTACTTGCGTTAATAACCGCTCGGGCGTATAAAGTATCAGTATTACCATTGAATCTCAGTCTCGCATCTCGCCCGCTTGCCAAGTCAAGCAAGCATATTTGGTGCCGGCAGTTACACCCTCCGGCGTATGAACAGATGAAGAGCAATATGAGAAGGCAGAGATTCAAGAAGACTTCTATTGGCTATGGAATTGACAAACGGAGACAGTATTGTTAAGGCCATACTAGTTTATTCAAAATCTTAAAAAACGGTTGAATGCAATAAAGAATAAGCACAAATAAATATATGTACACAAAAATTGAAACGCATAAACTTTACATAGCTCGGAGCGATAGAAAGATAAATAATGACAACCGACCAAGCATGGGCGCTATAACATATACTACGGAAAATATTGGAACGGGCTGAGCTACGTCTAAGTGAACAGAACATAATATACTCACACTTAGTAATACAAAAGAGAATCCAAATGTCACAATACGGATTACATAATAATATTTGTCACAATAACATAATAAAAATAAAATTACAACATTACAGTCTGCAAAGTAAAGTTTTGGTCAGTCTAGCGAATACGTCCTTCCGCCGCAGCGGTTATAAATTAAATGCGCTCCCGTCGAAACAAATGAACGCGAACCATGAATCCATATATAATGACGGGGCAATAATCAAGAACTCTGAGAACGCTCGAACGTCGAATTATCAAAGACAATAATGGCGTTTGAAGCGAAAGAATGATCGACACCAACAACAGGATCGATCAAGCACGATACAACGATATCTACGAAGGATAGCCTAAAACAGTATAGATTAGGGACAAGCAAGTACGATGCAACGATATCAACGACAGATAGCCTAAAACCGTATAAATTCCGAAGACTAAAGACATACCAATACACGAAATTATAGCGCACGACGGGATGAGAAAGACGCGAAATACTAAGCAATGCCGACAATGGGTACATCCGATTCTTGGGCGACGAGAGAAGTTAGGTTAGTCATGTACTGTATAGGCTAATGCCGGTACCGGAAAAAGCATGGCAGACTGCCTGTACAGTATGATGACTTCTTTTGTCGCCAGCTAATACATTGTTTACGACTAGCCTACTTCTACTTTTTCATACAGTTAGGAAATAGCTATCGCTATGGCATTTTCCCCTGAAATCAATCTCACTCGCCAGACCTGGCATCAGCCATCAATTCAGAATCATCATACCGTCATAACTGTAGAAGCTTGACGGGGTGTGACCTTATGCACCCTGCTCACTACACAAAGACGAAGGGCGCAGAGCCGTGCGCCAAATATTTTCCAGTCCAAACGCTCCCCAGACTCCCTTATTTGAATATCTGACTGATCCCTGTCTTTGTCAGCCCTTGATCAACAAGCACACAATTGAAACATCAATATCAAAGGTTCTTCAAACACAGAAAATTCCAACATCCAAATATGAACACAGTAAATTACGACAAACGTGATTGAGAGAGGAGAGTGGAGAGGTTTTCTAAATTAAACAAAGACAAGCATAAACACAAAATATTTCTGCCAAATGTTCAATAAACCCAATAATAGCATTCAACCATACCGACTGTTTTAGCCAAGGTCAACCGAAACAATAAATCTTCAGTTCAATGAAACTGCACAAACACTGAATAAATAATACAAAATATGAGCATAAGTGAATACTAATTGCAATAAATTCAAGCAGCGATATACTACAAAGCATCTATAACCTCATGCCCATCAGTTCATCCCAATACCACAACTTCGGGGAAAATTAACACTACAATATAAATTAACAACTCACCAGGAAACAAATTACACAATCAACACAAAAATATGTGTCCAAAACGGATTGAATGCAATTCAAGATCCAGTGTTCCAAAATGCAGCAAGTATTAAACTATTTATTTAGCAAAAGCTAGAAAGATACACAAACAACAAATAACCTTATTTAAACCATTGCAATATCAGGGCACTAATCCTCAACTACAATGAGCGCGCTACTGATCAGCAGGCTATCAGCAAAGCAGCAATTCACAAATAAGATTCCCGGGGAAAACATATAATAAAGAAACACAACACGCAGACAGCATCGAGCAGTCTCGATTCTGCGCTAACAAAGAGAGAGCTCTTGTCTGAGCAATAAAGTGAGACATTGTTACATTACAAACAAGCGAAATGGTGCAATCATGTGGCAATGAACTAGAGATCTCCCATCAGCTGATCAGCCAGTGAGATGACAGGCGCTGGAGATCTAACAATAACGTGATTACATGGTGGAAATTTATGCAACGAAACGAGCAGCTTCCGTTAGGTTGCACAGCAAACCGTTCAGTTGCGTTGGAAAATGTGAACAAACGCACGCGAAACGCTAGGTTAAAATAAGACAAACCTAGAAAAAGCCCAAACTACGCTAGCGTGTATTGCGGCCTTAACGCACCAACGCAGAATTAACTTAAATAAACAAAGCCCAGCGCAACGTTAATGCGTCGGTGTGAACAGGCTATAACAACAAAATACGACTAAAATATTTATTCGACTTTATTTTAATTGAATCGCGCTCTTGGAGATAATGTGTGAATTCAAAGCACAATCATTATTAATGAAGTTGTATTTGTAGCGCAATCGCACAAATTTTGTCGAAGTCAAATTTTGTTAAGTCTGTGTAGCACGCTTGCCAATATATATATATTATATATATATATATTTTTTTTTTTTTTGATCGGACTATGAATTTCTCGATTTTGATGATCGGTACAAATCGTAGTTCTCAAAAGCGACATTCGCGATTCATGTGGAATTACGGATTCAATCCAGTTTTTATAGAAATTCCAAAGTATTCGATTTTTTTATAGCAACTTCTTGGAGTGGATCACTCAGCACAGCGCCCTGTACCAGACGCCACTTATTATAGGACATGGTTAGAATTGTCGTAAAGATATGATCTTTCCTTGTTAGGCTTAGCCTACCCAAGTTATTACACCTTGGGTTGAGGGGTGGACGTGAATTAACGAGCCGGGAATCGAAAACGAGATTCTCAACCTGCGATGCCAACATGTTTAACCACTAAGCTATCGCGCTGGGCGGTTATGTCCAGTCCTACTTGAATGTAATTGAGCAGATAAAACCAGGTTCTGTTTTATTTCTGTTTCTTTTTATCCCGGAACTATGAACACCAATTTATTGAATTCAGTTAAGAGTTTCAACGGGAATGAGAAAATTTAGTTTCTTGTAGAGAGATCAAAATAATAAAAATTATTCACAGTGAATGGAAAAACCTGATAGAATATATAAAGCTTCAAAAATGAACGGAAATGTTAAAATTGAAGAACATGTTCAGTCTTTGGAACCCAATTTCTGTTCTACGTTCCTTCGACGAGGAATGAATTCATTGAACTGATATTGATTGGCCTATTACGAATAGGCAAATTACATAACAAAGCAATACCTACAGGACGATAGTTATTGCTGATTTAAGCTTCGGAAAACTAGTGAAATAAAATGAGTGAAAATATGATATGAACTGCGGAATAAATTTTTTTCCTTCCTGAATATTCCCCCTGAGAATAATGCAGAAATACATGGCTTATAAGACTAATTCATTGTTCACTTATGTAATAAGAATTTATTCGGCGTTTAACTGATTGCTCAACCTTAAAATAGTTTCCAATAAATTTGCATTGATCTGGAGGTAGCCTGCGATGCTTGTTGTAGGTACGTGCATTGTAGACGTCCTCGATGTTATCAATTCTACAACACATAGAAGAACCGTAAATCCTACGATGCACGTTTGCGAAGGTTGCGTTTTTAAGATTTGTTTTATGGTTCGCTATGCAAGCTGACAAAAATTGCTCATTTCGTTGCATACGTTTGGGCTTTGTAATTATGTGGTTGAAATAAACCAATGCGGACAGGCATTGTCGATTTTGTTTGGTTGCCTTAAGCGAGACATAATACATCGGTACTACAAATTTACGCGTAATGTGGTCAAATCCGAAAACCGCGTATACCTGTTCAATAACAGAACAAATTAAATGCTGGTTTGATGCAAGTAGGCTTTGCTGTATACTACTCATTACTCGACAGTTTAAGAATCCATGTCTCTTGAAAAAAAAAACTCTCAGAAATCGTACTCTACAAGACAAGCGGTCACCCGGAAGCTACCCGTAGCTCCAGTGATTTGGAGTAAATATCCGCCTCTTGGTCATCAGATTGAGAAGTTGCATAGTAGGCTAGAATACACAAATAGTGCCGATAGCTAACTCATATCTAATTTTGATAATATCTATTCGGTACCAGATGGCACTTAGAAATTTGACAGTTTAAGTGCCGTGAACAATACAGCAGAGCAGACGAGGTTGAACGCTAAATATCAAAAGTAATTGCTGCCTTGCCTTATTTCGCCACAATCTGCGTCCATGGTGTTTGTCATGAAGAAATGAAAACTATATGAAATGAAACGTATTAAAAGCTTGAAAAGAGGGAAAGCGAAATAATATTTTAGGTTACATCATGTCCTCATAATGGGCGCAACAGACAAAAATTTCGTCCTGAAAATGCCATATTTTAAACATAGTCTATTACATATCACGATAAATCAGCGAAATTTTGTTTCCAATTTTGTGGAATTTTCTACATTTTGATGGGCCTAACAGGTCATTCCGCGATTATGCAATACGATTACTGCAAACATATTTGCCAGTAGTTGGATGTACGGTGGTTCAGGGGTCTGTGGAGTCGGGGGGACCTCTATAGTGGAAGCGCAATGATTTTTTTCGAAATGAGGGAGTGGGCAAGGCATAATCCCCAGATGAAAAAGTAGTAGATGGTTTTATCATCGGGCCAAGACAGCCACCCAGTACATTTAATATACCAGTTCCGTGAGATGCTTTCCGTATTGTATTTAGTTGGTGATATTGCATTTTGTAGTAGCTCTTTGGAAAATACGCCTACGCTAAATGATTCATTCCCTACTTTTTACTTTACTTGATTTAATGTTGGTAAGAAAACAGTGTCGATTGTTATATGGTTGGATTTTGTTTCTAGATATTCAGGGAAATTAGGCATAACGTTGATTTAACGTATTACTGATGTGGAGACTTGGGCGTCTGGTCCACTTTTTATCTAGCACGTGAAAATGATGTGGATCTGAAATAAGAAAAACAACTTCTGGGCGACGTGGTTTTCCAACCGTAATTATGGCCATAATACACGTTTGCGTTTTTTCTAGGTTTGTTTCATTTTCCCCTTGCGTTTTACGCTAGGGCATTGCTGCAAGCAGTTTCTTTCGTTTTTCAACGCAACCGAACAGTTTGCTATGCAAGCTAACGGAGGGTGCTCGTTGCGTTCGTCTAGACTTTGAAGACATGTGATCATGATTAACGCAGAGCAATGCAGGCGTGTATTGCTGTTTTAATTTTGTTACCCGAAACGCAACGCAATGCATCGGTAAGACAACTTCCCGTGTATTGCGGCCTTTACGTGGGTGAAATAATGTTGTTTGAGCGTGATTGTGCTAGTTGGGTAGTAGGATCCCCAATTATTGGCAGACCCGAATTCAGCCAATTCAAAATTTTGCCGAGTATTGCGAAACGAATAAAATATTCTTGCTCTTATCAGCGAGTATTTTCGTTATACAAAAATATCATATTCTCATTCCACAGAAACATAAATTTATTGCAAGCTTTCTTGAGAACATAGTCTAACTTTTTCAGATAGTAATCCCCATAAGCACTGCCATGAGTGTTAGTCTAGTTAGCATTTTCAGACACTCCAGTTAAAAAAATATTTTGCCCAGAATAGGCTCCAGACTCTAGAGAGACCGGCAGCGCGATCCATCATTAAATCATAATTGGCACGAACGTTTTTGGATAATAATTTTTAGACCGGAGCCCGCTGCTGTCAGTGAGACATTTTTAGTCGCCAACGAATGTGTGTGACCAGCTTAATTTAGGTACATCCGATTCTTGGGCGACGAGAGAAGTTAGGTTAGTCATATACTGTATAGGCTAATGCCGGTACCGGAATAAGCATGGCAGACTACCTGTACAGTATGATGACTTCTTTTGTCACCAGCTAATACATAGTTTACAACTAGCCTACTTTTACTTTTTCATGCAGTTAGGAAATAGTTATCGCTATGGCATTTCCCCCTGAAATCAATCTCATTCGCCAGACCTGGCATCAGCCATCAATTCAGAATCATCACACCGTCATAACGTGATTACATGGTGGAAATTTACGCAACGAAACGAGCAGCTTCCGTTAGGTTGCACAGCAAACCGTTCAGTTGCGTTGGAAAATGTAAACAAACGCACACGAAACGCTAGGTTAAAATAAGACAAACCTAGAAAAAGCCCAAACTACGCCAGCGTGTATTGCGGCCTTAACGCACCAACGCAGAATTAATTTAAATAAACAAAGCCCAGCGCAATCGTTAATGCGTCGGTGTGAACAGGCTACAATAACAAAATAACGACTAAAATCTTTATTCGACTTCATTTTAATTGAATCGTGCTCTTGGAGATAATGTGTGAATTCAAAGCACAATCATTATTAATGAAGTTGTATTTGTAGCGCAATCGCACAAATTTTGTCGGAGTCAAATTTTGTTAAATCTGTGTAGCACGCTTGACAAAATATATATATATATATATATATATATATATTTTTTTTTTTTTTTTTTTGATTGAACTATGAATTTCTTGATTTTGATGATCGGGACAAATTGTAGTTCTCAAAAGCGACATTCGCGCTTCATGTGGAATTACGGATTCAATCCAGTTTTTATAGAAATTCCAAAATATTCGATTTTTTTATAGCCACTTCTTGGAGTGGATCACTCAGCACAAGGCCCTGTACCAGACGCCACGGTTAGAATTGTCGTAAAAGTATGATCTTTCCTTGTTCGGCTTAGCCTAAACCAAGTTATTACACCTTGGGTCGAGGGGGGGTGGGCGTGAATCAACGAGCCGGGAATCGAAAAACCAGATTCTCAACCTGCGATGCCAACATGTTTAACCACTAGGCTCTTTTATTTCTGTTTCTTTTTATCCCGGAACTATGAACACCCAATCTATGGGATTCAGTTAATAGTTTCAACGTGAAATGAGAAAATTTAGTTTCCTTTTAGAGAGATCAAAATAATAAAAATTGTTCACAGTGAATGGACAAACCTGATAGAATATATAAAGCTTCAAAAATGAACGGAAATATTAAAATTAGAGAACATGTTCAGTCTTTGAACTCCAATTTCTGTTCTGAAATTTTGGATTTGGTGGATTTCATGTATTGTGTTTTGGCAATTCTGTTAATTCCCTCACAATTATTCCGAGCCTTTCTATAAAGTCGTCTATTATCGCTATTGGAATGTCACCGATAGCAGTGGAAGCGATGACTTCTCGTCGCTTTTGCCGCCGAGCAATCCGGTGAAAACCATGGGGCTGAGCGGGGCTTCACCTGGAACCTTCGACTAGGAATGAATTCATTGAACTGATATTGATTGGCCTATTACGAATAGGCTAATTACATAACAAAGCAATACCTACAGGACGATAGTTATTGCTGATTTAAGCTTCGGTAAACTAGTAAAATAAAATGAGTGAAAATATGATGTGAACTGCGGATTAAATTTTTTCCTTCCTGAATATTCCCCCTGAGAATAATGCAGAAATACATGGCTTATAAGACTTATTTCATTGTTCACTTATGTAATAAGTATTAATTCGGCGTTTAACTGATTGCTCAACCTTAAAATAGTTCCAAATAAATTTGCATTGATCTGGAGGTAGCCTGCGATGCTTGTTGTAGGTACGTGCAATGTAGACGTCCTCGATGTTATAAATTCTACAACGCACAGAAGAAGCGTAAATCCTACGATGCACGTTTGCGAAGGTTGCGTTTTTTAGATTTGTTTTATGGTTCGCTATGCAAGCTAACGAAAATCGCTCATTTCGTTGCATACGTTTGCGCTTTGTAATTATGTGGCTAAAATAAACTCGCGGACAGGCATTGTCGATTTTGTTTGGTTGCCTTAAACGAGACACAATGCATCGGTACAACAAATTTACGCGTAATGTGGTCAAATCCGAAAACCGCGTACACCTGTTTAATAACAGAACAAATTAAATGCTGGTTTGATGCAAGCAGGCTATGCTGTACACTACTTAACTCGTACTCTACCAGCCAAGCGGTCACCCGGAAGCTACCCGTAACTCACAGTTTTCAACAGAGTGTAAGTTCCACGAACAATACAGCAGGGTAGATGAGGTTGAACGCTGAATATCAAAAGTAATTGCTGCCCTCGCTTATTTGGCCACAAGCTGCGTCCATGGTATTTGCGTCATTGTCATGAAGAAATGGAAACTCCCGTGGCGTATTAAAAGCTTGGAAAGAGGGAAAGCGAAATGCAAAAAAATATATTAGGTTACATCATATCTTCATAATGGGCGCCTCAGGCGAAAATTTCGTCTTGAAAATATCATTTTTTAAACATAGCTTATTGCGTATCACGGATACATCAGCGAAATGCCCCCCTCAAAGAAATCACAGGCTGAAATGGGCTAAATAAATATAGCAACCAATTTTGTGGAATTCGGAATTTTTGTGGTCTCTGGAATCTGGAGGAATCGGGACCTCTATAATGTAAGCGCAATGAGTTTTTTTCGGGAATAAGGGAGTGGGCAAGGCATGATTCCCAGATCAAGAAGTAGTGGTGGTTTTATCATCGGGCCAAGACAGCTACTCACTACATTTAATACGCTGAATGATTCATTCCCTACTTTCTACTTCGCTCGAATTAATGTTGGTAATACAACAGTGTCGCTTGTTATATGGTTGGATTTTATTTCTCGATATTGAGGGAAATTAGGCATAACGTTGATTTAACGTATTACTGATGTGGAGACTTAGATGTCTGGTCCACTTTTTTATCCAGCACGTGAAAATGATATGGATCTGAAATGAGCAAAACAACTTTTGCTTGACGTGGCTTTCCAACCGTAATTAAGGCCACAATGCACGTTTGCGTAGGTTGCGTTTTTTCTAGGTTTGTTTTATTTTACCCTTGCGTTTTACGCCTGCGCAATGCTCTGCATGCAGTTTCTTTCGTTTTTCAACGCAACTGAACGGTTTGCTATGCAAGCTAACGGAGGGTGCTCGTTGCGTACGTCTGTAGACATGTGAATATGATCAACGCAGAGCAATGCAGGCATGTCTATGCCGTTTTTATTTTGTTACTCGAAACACAAGGAACTGCATCGGTAGGACAACTTCACGTGAATTGCGGCCTTTACGCGCGTGAAATAATGTTGTTGAGCGTGATTGTGCTAGTTGGATGTTAGGATCCGCAAGTATTGGCAGACCCGAATCCAACCAATTCTAAATTTTGCCGTGTATTCCGAAATGAATCAAAAAATTTTTGCTCTCATTAGCGAGTATTTTCGTTATACAAAAATATCATGTTCTTATTCCACAGAAATACAAGTTTACTGCAAACTTTCGTTAGAACATAGTCTAACTTTTTCGGATAGTCTAACTTCCTCAGACTCCTCGTTAGTTTGATTCTTCCTTCAAGTTTCTGAAAATATTTTTGTCAACGCCTTGTTTCCTATGTATTTGAAAATAAAAGAGGAAGAAACTTGAAAGCAACCAATTTAAAGCATCGAGACGTTTTCCTTCATCTGCACCGTTGCTTAGGGTAATCCGCAGAAGCACTGTCATGAGTGTTAGCCTCGTTAGCATTTCAGACATTCCAGTTAAAAAAGCATTTTGCCCAGAATAGGCTTTAGACTCTAGAGCGACCGCGCGTCGGCAGTGCGATCCATCATTAAATCATAATTAGCGTGAACGTTTTTGGATATTAATTTTTTAGGCCGGACCCACTGCTCTCAGTGAGACATTTTCAGTCGCCAAGCAATGTGTGTGACCAACTTAATTTAGCTCCTAAACTAATTGGAGAACTGCAATCTCTGCGGCCGAGGACTTTTCATTATTTTGTCGTCAGATCCTTCCTTATTACGTCAGTTGTTAAGTTGACCTTTATACATTGACCTGTGTACGACACATGTACTATTATGCACGTGCGTCAGTGTCCTTGTCGGGCAAGGTCGCTCTTGCCAAGTAGCGAGTTTAGGAGCGTAACCAGTGTCGGCATAGGCCGGAGTTTGAGAAACGTTCGGGATCTTATTGCTACTACTTCGAACAAGAAGCAGTTAATTGCATTTGCCGAGGCTACAAAGAAGGCCAAAGTGAGTTGTTATTGACCTCCATATACGTTTTCGGTTCCATGTTTTTGTGAATGTTACTGATTTTGGATGGTTTCAAATTGATTTATTTAATCCGTTCTCCACAATGCTTGTTTTCTACCCTATTCTGATGGCCCTAACTGATCTTGCGATTAGGACTTTTGTTGTTGGTGAGTACTGGAAACTGTTTTGCTTCGACCGAGCCTACCTAAGTTATTGAAGCCAGTTTGGAGATCCCGTACTTTGAACAGTTATTCAGTCTACCGTGCCCAAGGTCGTGTTAATCACTAGGCTATTGCGTTTGACGATTTAATGCAGTATTTATTCAATTAAATTATACTAATAATAAGTGATACGGTGCAGGATCCATCTCAGGCAAGTGAACATTTTGAGGGAATCATTGAGGGAATTGCTGAATTTGTTAGGAAGGACTAGCAGCATAAAGTAAAATATATAGATTAGTTATTTATGACCCTAAAATTACGAACATTAAATAAGTAGATTACAGTCCACTAGCAATTCGCTACTGTTGCCTTGGTTAATGGTAAGGGTTTCTGTAGAACCAGGAGCACTTTGAGCTATATTGAAGCACCTAATTTTTTCGGTCTAAAGTTTTGCGACTCAGGCTGTTGTAGCGCAACTGTGGTGGTTTGGTGATAGAGCGTCCCCCACCGATCGTGCCCTAAAGATAACTCTTTTGCTGGTAGCCAGAGCACATGATTTTTGATTTTTAAGGCTCATCGACATGTGTCAAAGATTATCTCATTCAATTAAATTTTTCCGTCGCGATATTCCCAAGATTTATAATGCAATTGTCTTTGTTTTTTGCAGTTCCACAGTAAGTTCATTTGAAAAAATATGTATGAATCTGTTTGAAGTCTAGAACACCAATAAAGTAAGTTTTTTTTCCTTATTTCGTGATTAGCTGGTTTTGAATTTCGGTGTGCTGCGCGGGGGGTAACAACTCAATATCATAAATGTTTCTCCTGCCGTTCGCGTTATTTGTATTTAATCATAGTTACAGTCAATGCTATTGCGAGGTCGACTAATATCATGAAGTGTCGAATTTTGAGTGCGTAAAAAGCTCAATTTCCGAAACAGTTGATTATTAGAGATTGGTATTTTCGTCTAATGGTCTTTTTACTACATAAAAAACAAATCTTGTTGAAAGTTTTGTTACTGTTGGTCACTGTACCGTGTAAGGCGCACGATGGCACTGGAATATAGGATCTTGTTCTGCGTCGCAAAAGATATTTTTATTGGGTATATTACATTCTGATGTTAGCCAAGTAGCACGATTACTGACATTCCAGATAGAATTCGGAGGAACAGTAAGAGTTAAAAATAAGTCTAGGGAACAGGAATCGATCGTTCAGTTTGGTAGTTTATTGCCTTTTTAGCTTTCCCTTATATCTACCCGCATTATGCAGCAGAACCGCGGTATGCCAACTTCGTTACAGTTACGGAATGTGCTGGATGATTGTAATTCTGGGCGCAAAAGTGCTGAAAAACAATATTAAACAAAGTGTAAAACATTGTTGAAACGTTTTTACTAGATGTTGCTTCAGTCAGGTGTAGATTATTTGTTTGCATCATTGTAGAATGTGTGATTATATAACATATATCTGTGCACAAATGAAAGCCTGTGTATAGGCTTAATTACTTTAGAAACCGGTATTGTTTTAGCATTTTTTTTTTTTTTTTTTGATATTCAAGAGGTTACGTTCATCGCTAAATTCCTCGCGGTTTAGTGTATTTTTACAAATTATTTCATAAATGTGCTGATTAAATTATCTTCACGTATTTTTTCCATCTTGTAAGAAACCTCAGTGTTATGAATTTTGTAGTCAATTGGTTGCATTGGTTGACTCAGCATGTTGTCTTTAGACGTAGTACCAATTGCAGTGTGGTTGGGCTAAGGAAAAGTCGTTGTTCAAAATGTACTTAGTGCTGATAGCTTATTTTTTTGTCGTTATTTTTTAAAACGTTATACAATGACGGTGCAGATATTGTATGTATGTATGTATATGTATTTGTTTTCGCCTTCTAAAACTAATAATAACAGTGAAAAATCCGCATTTCTATATAAAAGGTCAGGGAGTGTGCAGAAGGACCGCATGGGCCTAAAACACAATGTTGCATTAGAAACCCTATAATCGTATCAAAAAATAAAATAAGAGGACAGCAAACAAAATAAAAGGGGCCGATACAGTGATAGCGAATAAATAGTATAAGGGCTGACAAACATATATATTTATCGAGAGGTTACAGAAATAAGCGCTTCACTGGCGATAACTACACCTGCCTCTTGAGTGTTGATCTAACCACTGGAATTGGCGGTTATAGTTACCACCAGTTGGTATGAACTTAAAACAAATACGAATTGAAATAAAACTTAGTATATAAAAAAGTTGACTGGAACAGTGCTTATAATTACGCCATTAAAAGATCATTACGGCATACCGCACTATGACATTTAAGTTATATAGACGGAGATTTCGTCTCCGGTTTATCCTGCTCCAAAGGCTCTTTTATCTCTGCAAATTGTCTTGAAAAATGACCTGGGGTAATTCTCTCCTCGTACTAGACATGTTCTTAAAATAATTTTCTATCATGATTTTGTGCTGCATTAGGACCCAGCAACACTCACAAGAGACGTGAGGGCTGTCTTCTACACAAGATGATTCTTCCAGTTGTTGATTGCAACGTAGATAATTTCCAAGTTACCGCGGAAAAAATATTGCAATTTGTTAAAAAACTTTTATGCAGATTTTAGTTCGTTTTTCGATAGCTAACCTGCTATTTTTGTCTTTTGTGCAATATTTTATGCCTCACATAAATTGTTGGACGTTTAGGTCGTACTCAGCTCGAGCTTAATTTGCTCTCACCTACAAGGGTTCATATCAGTTGGTCCTAAAGATACTATAATAAAAATAGGATGTGCTTCGATAAATATTGTACCTAAACAATTTCTCTATTCCAATACCTATGAAGTCTTGTATTGTCCAGTGATTCTGATAATAATTTTGTACGTTTGATTAGAGGACTTCCATATTTCTGGTTATTCGTTATTTTAGTTGTCGTCCTGTTTACCCAACATACTGCGTTGATAAATTTAGAAATTTCTGCTTGTTGTGATTACTGAAAATGTTTTATCTCGGGGCGGAATATTGACGTGTAGAGATGGAAAGGATTTTCGGTCACATTTATATATAATCCCGTGGTTTCTCTTTGCGACTTCCAAGGCCTTCAGATATGATAAAAACTTCTCAAAAAATCCCTGTGTATACGCTTTAATATTTTGCGCTTCTCATACCATTGAGCTTGCTAAAACATAGAAGACCGACACTAATTTTTGTGGTAAAGTTTAGTAACTTTTGCGTGGGTATTTCCTCTGATCTTTCAATGTTGTATTCAATGTCTTTCAATGTTGTATTGTGGTAAAACTAGGGACAGATCTCTCTAAGTAAGATTAATTAACATGGAATTCCACCCGCGCGTTACTCGCCCAACTATGTATGTTGTATATGAAACCTGTAAAGTCCCCTCAAACTTTTAACATGTGAATTCTAGACTTAATTCTAATGAAAATTAATTTTTCGCGTTGTTTTCAAAAATATGCCAACACATTCTTTGCAATAGGAACTTGAATAGCGTATGATTATTATTTCGTATCGGCTGCTTATGGTTACACCCTGTAAGACTATCTCATTCCCAGACAGATAGATTTGCAATAGCTTCAGTGTCTTCCCTATTAGCCTCATTCATAGATTGGACTGTTTTTTTTTTCGGGATTTTTAAAAGTTCTCTGGGGGAGCCTGAGCCTGAAACCCCCGTTGTTTCGGAGCAATGGAATCATTACGCATTTAAATATGGTTCAGACTATGCCCATGCACACTCTTAAATGAAAATCTATCCAATCTAAAATTGCTACTTGTGAACTGTTATTGAGATCTTCAAATCCAGAATGGTGTTGACCGGGGCCATAATATGGAATTAGGAGTTGACCTTGGCCCCAATTTGCCTAATATGACCATAAATATGATATTGGCTGTATATTTTAAAAGTGAAAGTACGTCCTAGAGTATAATTTTGTGTGAATGTACGCCAGCGTAGACAACTGAAACTCTAAATATCTTCGTTTTTTACTAACTGTTCTCATTATTTTGTTAGGGTTAGGGCAGGGTTATCTTTATTAAGAAATGAAACTACTTTCCTGGCGTATTTATTCTCGTATCAAGAACAAAGTATAATTTTATTTATAGACTGGAGCAATCAGAAAATGGATGATTGTTCCAAATAATTAGCCCTCAGAACTCCTTTCAGGATGTTTTGTCGGACTTCAGTTACAAACATCCATCTTCGTTTCGATTTTAGTTTCCAATTTGTTTTTATCAATTCATCGCATTTTTACATTTTAACTCTTTGGAATGTTTATCG
>OZ023145.1:4007545-4046979 GCA_963675895.2 Styela plicata | reverse complement strand
CTGTCAGTGGGATTACTTTACCTCCATGAGTACGCCTACAGTGAAGTTTTGCCTGAGCAAGCGTATTAAAATCGAGAGAGCAAGTCGGGCAAACCATCCGTGGTCAAGCTTTCGTTGGCCCCTTGCACCGGCGTAAATGACAGGCCAAATTATGGGGGGAGTCCGAATTATATTCCTTGCATTTGTTGCAAGAAAATTTGATAATACCAATTCGCCGGTGCTTTAAATTCCAATGTTTTAGGAGAAGGGTAGGGGAGGAGAATTTAGAGCCACATTTAATCTATGGGACAACGATAGTCCACCACGGAAGGCCCACCTGCTGGGATTATGGCAAAGGGAGCTTGGTTTTGAAATTGTCCACTTGCCATGTCCGGACCAGATGAAATTATAAGAAAAATTAGAATAAAGGCTTCGGTCAAGCGTGATCGCGCCTACCTTTGCCTTGCGGCAAGAGTTCAAGCGCTATAGCGCTTTAAAACAACACAAACAAAACAAGAATGTCCAGAGCTCAAAGTGAACTCTCCTGACTGCTGAGGGCTTGCGCCGACTGCACTGACTAAGTTTAAGCGATCTTTAGGTCTTGACAGGCGTCGACGCTGGGGCAAGATAGCAGCTCCCACGTTGTGCTCACTCAGTAGCCGGATTGCACTGCGTCGTCAGGGGCAAGGCGTGGTGTTTTGTCCTTGAGTAGGTGAGGCCCCTGACACGCAAGTCTTGACTTTGAGCTCGGCCTCTTCACTCCCTGGATTGACGATGATATGGTTGAAGCCGCCGGCGACAGCTGCTGAGTGTATTCCTCGATTGAATTGGAAGCTAAAATGCAATATCCCAGCAGCTGTGTTGTTCAGGTAGTATTGAAGGCCGGCGGTTAATCCAGGGAGACTTGTCTTCTTTCTTCAGCCAGCTACGGCGCTATCGTGGTGTAAATACTAGTCGCACGTAGCTGGCCGGTGTTGTTGAATGGATGTCGGAGACGGATGGTATACTCGACGACAGTTCGGAGCGGTGTTGATGCTCAACGAATAGTAGATATTTGGTCGGAGATGATTGAATTCTCGACGACTATAGCTTGTCGGAGCTAGATGTTGTGGCTCCACGACTGGCGGTAAAGGTTTTCTGATGATTGAAGTTGCTATTTCCGAATTCTGTCCGATGAATTTGTAGTCCAAATAATCCGGTTGCTATTTAAGTTGGTTAATCCAGTATTGAAATATCCTTGCTGTTTGTAGGTAATCCGGTAATAAGTTGAGTTTTTGAGGTATGTAGATCCGATTGCGATTTTGGTATGGGATATATATTTGTCCCGTTTGCCATTGAAATGGCCTCCTCCAAGACTTGGAGGGCGTGTCAGGCTAACCTTATAGGCAGCAGATGTGATTTTTAGCGTGTACTGGGTAAGTCGCCCAGTGCAGAGTGAGATGTAAAGATTTGTTCTATTAATTTGGATAGTGAATCGGCCAAATAAGAAATGGTGCAAAAGGGTGTGGTGAAAACTGCGTGGTACTGGTTATTAGTGGTGTTAGTGTCGACATGCGAGACGGACACAAAAAAATAAAATTGAACAAAAATGAATAAACGCAACGTGCGGGCAAGTGGAAAAGAAATTTGAAAGGGACCGAAACATCTGAACACAAATGGGAACAAAATCTTGTATAAGCGAACCTGAAAAAGATGGAACGCTTTTAAAATAATTTAGTCATGTCGTCCTTCGGCGGAAGGTCGCAACGACATGGGAAAATTTGTACTCCCAAACGGCTTACCTAACCGACGAGAGGTGATTCCTGCAGTATATCATTCATACTGCAGAAATAGAGGGTATGATCAAATCGAAATGGCGTTAGGCCAATACGATAGGAGCACATTTTGTGAGCACATAGGGTGTCAAGCAGACACTGAGAACAACGAGGACAACTCCGCATTGGAATCAGGGCTCGCAGCATCGTGGTGTCACCTGAGAACGGGCGAACCACACTGCGGCTAGGAATCGCAGCGAAGCGGCAGTTGATCGCTTCGGGCACAAAGGTGGAATACCCTGCAGCCTGTCAGTAGCCCCATCGCTAACGTTAGCAAGCGTGAGTTCGGACAGGGAGCGATGCAGGGAGCCAGAGCCTGCGCCTGTCGTTGTTTGGACAGGGAGGGCAGCAGGGAGCCAACATCTACCGAATACCACACAACAAGGAGCCGATCGAAGGGCCATGACCACTCGCCTTAATAAAGGCGTTATAATGGCCTGGGTTCCGACAGGACTCACGAGGTTCGGGCAACGGAGATTGACCCTGCGCCAGTCATTAAAATAACCGGCAGCGCAGCAGGGAGCCAAAAAAACCCTGCCACTGGCATAGCCAGTGAACGTTGCAGGGAGCCAACGACCCCGCCGCTGGTAAAACCAGGAGCGTTGCGGGGAGCCAACAGCCCTGCCACTGGCGAAGCCAGGGAGCGTTGCAGGGAGCCAAAGTAGATCGATCCAGCTCGGGCTGGTGATGTTGAGAACCAGAACCATCACGATAACGACGACGACAAGTTTCTTGAGTATCGAACGTGAAGAAATCGGACGTGTAGATGTAGACGACGACGACGAGCTTCTTCTTTTGGTCCTCTTGATCGATCTTAGCCAAAAGGCCGAGAAGCGAAATTCATTTCAGCGCTTTTTATTTCCATTCATGCGCTTCTCGGCCTTCATTTGTTTTTTGCTGAAGTCACTTTTTTAGCAATTTTTCATCGAAGGTCGGCCTTCATTTTTGCTGGAGTAACATTTTTACTATTTTAAATTGCTTCTCGACATTCACTTTATGCTCGAGTCCTTTATCAATTTTCATCGCTTCTCGGCATTCATTCTATGTCCAAGTCCTCTTATAGCATTTTTCGTCGCTTTTCTGTCGTCATTCTATGTCCGAGTCCTTTATCACTTCTCGGCCCTAATTCAATGCCAAAGTCCCCTTCTTTGTCAAACATAATCGCTAATCGGATTCTTCCTTTTTCCAATAATTTTCATCAGTTGGCGCGGCCTTTATTCCATTTTCAATTCCCTCTTTCAATGCTTCTCGACTCCAATCTATTATGCTCAAGTCCTTCTTTCTTAATTGCTTATTGGCTATTCTATGCTTTTTCATAATTTCTTTCCTTCGCCGCCTCTATTCGATGCTCAAATATTTTGTTACGTACATTTTCATCGCCTTTCAGCTTGCTTTGCAATCTAAAATCCTCTTTTATTGTATTTGATATCTTTTCACCCTTTATGCTACGTTCAGGTCCTCTTTTCATGTTTGATCGCTTCTCGGCATTCATTCCAAGACCTTTTTGTCAAATATCGACCTCCATTCCGTCCTCAAGTCTTTCTTCTTTCTTCAAAAATTTACCTCAGTTCTCCTGTTCAATTCTTCTTTTCATCAATTTTCATCGCTACTTGGCCTTCATACAATGCTGCTTCTCGGACTTCAGTCTATGATAAGTCCTTTTCTTTTGATCATTTATAATCGTTTCTGTCAATTCATTCTATGCTCGATTAATTTTTATCGCTCCTCGACTTCCAATCTCCACGATTTCTAAATGTTTGATCGCTTTTCGATCTATATTCTATGCTCAAACCTCAAGTCCGTTTTGCTATTTTTCATCGATTCTTGGTTCCATTCTATACTCAAGTCCTTTCTGTCAATTTGCATCACTTCCCGGCCTTAACATACTTTCTATTTAAAACTGTGAAAAAACTCAGGAGATCTACCAAATCAGAAATTCATTTTGTCAAACATGAGCCACAGATGGACCGCACCTCAGTGGCGCGATCCAGCAGTGACGCGTACTTAACAAAACTTGTTTGGACATATATTTTCTGGCTGGGTATATTTGACTCACTGTGCATTTCGATGGTTTTTCTACTTGCTTGCGTTTCGTTTTTGATGAAGTAAATTGCTTTGAAAAGTCAGTAGTACTGTTTGGTGGGTGTGTCCGTACCGAGTTTTGAACCCAAATTTAGGAGAAAAAGGAAGGTCCCAAAGAGCTCAAAATTGGTCAGCATGACGGATAGCTGAGATGATCAGTTAGGTCAATTAGAAGTCAAGTTTTTTGCCATTTTTGTCCAGATTGGCTGCCGGGGTAAGGGTTAATAAGTGATACATCTGTGGCTAAGTATGAGTATTACGGTGTCAATAATGGCAAAAATATCATCAATTGTAAATGACGGAAGTTTTTATTTTGCCAAGTAAAAAACGATCTAAGTCAATAAGTCAACAATATGATTTTAAGATTTCGGAAAAGCTCTGGGTAAAAATAATATTAAAAAATATCTTGCATATTTTGAAGGGAAAACAGCATTAAACAATTGAGTCATGAGTTATCTAAGGGCAAATAAACGTTTCATCTTTTAAAGTCCTCTGATTGAAACGTTCAAATTGTAAAATCCGGTTGCTCTGTTAAGAAAAGAAATAGACAATACATAATGGAAATTAATATTAAAATTACTTTAGACAAGTTTTCATGCCACATTCGTCGTAAAAGTTGAACAAAATTAATAGAATGCATTTTTTGAGAGTAGCGAGTATAAGAAAACATTTGAATATGGTAAATAGAATTAGAGAATATAGTAAATATTTGTAACTTTGCACTGTCGATGGTCTCCTTAATCTATTCGCAATAAATCATCTTTCAAATTCGTATATTTCAAATGTTTCAAAAAATATCACCTTGATCAGCTCCGTCCATTCATGGACATACAAAAATAAAAAACTTTATTTTTACAATTAATAACGTAAGTTGTAATGCTTTGTTAGACTTTGTTGAAATAGCGAAAGTACAAATATATTGACTGCATCAGATTCATTTTTAAAAAGATTAAAGAAAATAGTATTGGTAACTTCGCAATGACAATGTTATCTTCATTTACTGGTACTCGTTTTTTCAACGCTGATTCCTTGTCGCTTGACTCAGGTTAGTATCAAACGTTAGCATTGTGTACAGAACATTTTCTCTGGCCTTTCTCAAATCAGATATTTAACTTTGTCAAGCATGGGTCACTGGTGTTTTGCGTTTTGTCAGCAAGATCCCGTAGTGACTCAACTAGCCTAAAAAAGTTGATACCGGTAGCCCATATTATGTCGATCTTTATGCCATCTTTATCGTAACAAACCTGGCATTGTGCGAAATCACAATACATTTTTTTTGGTCATTATTTTCGTCCAATGCTAACAAAAATCAATGCCTATCGGTACCGGTATTCGTGCACGAAAAACGTCGTTCGATGATAGGCTATACACGCAACATTGCAGAAAAGTGAACATCTAACAGGTTCCGAACACATAATACTTTCTATGCTTTTGTCTGACTCCATACGAGTATTCTTTGCCAAAATCAGAATTCTCATCACACACTCATGACATATTTAGCAAGGCCAGCAAGAACAGATGCACATCGCGATGAAAACACAGACCAACACAGCGTCAACGCAATAAAAATTCGAGGGTTGGAATTCGGTGCGCTGAAAATCCGCGTTAAAAGGCCGCAATACACGTAAAGTTGTCTTACTGGTGCGTTGAGTTGATCTGTAGGACAAACAATAAAACCGGCAATATACGGTTGCATTACCTTGCGGCGTATAAAGTATCAGTTTTGCCATTGAATCTCAGACTCGCATCTCGCCCGCTTGCCAAGTCAAGCAAGCATATTTGGTGCTGGCAGTTACACCCTCCGGCGTATGAACAGATGAAGAGCAATATGAGAAGGCCGAGATTCAAGAAGACTTCTATTGGTGTATATAATTTACAAAAGGAGAAAGGGAAAAGGCTATGGGTGTGTTTATTCAAAATCTTAAAAAACGGTTGAATGCAATAAAGAATAAGCACAAATAAATATATGTACACAGAAATTGAAACGCATAAACTTTACATAGCTCGGAGCGATAGAAAGGTAAATAATGACAACCGATCAAGCATGGACGCTATGACATATACTATGGAAAATATTGGAACGGGCTGAGCAACGTCTAAGTAAACAGAACATAATATACTCACACTTAGTAATACATAAGAGAATCCGAATGTCACAATACGGAACACATGATAATATTTGTCACAATACGGATCACATAATAATATTAAATAAAATTACAACATTACAGTCTGCAAAGTAAAGTTTTGGTCAGTCTAGCGAATACGTCCTTCCGCCGCAGCGGTCATAAATTAAATACGCTCCCGTCGAAACAAATGAACGCGAACCATGCATCCATATATAATGACGGGGCAATAATCAAGAAGTCTGAGAACGCTCGAACGTCGAATTATCAAAGACAATAATGGCGTTCGAATCGGAAGAATGATCGACACCAACAACAGGATCGAACAAGCACGATACAACGATATCTACGAAGGATAGCCTAAAACAGTATAGATTAGGGACAAGCAAGTACGATGCAACGATATCAACGACAGATAGCCTAAACCGTATAACTTAAAAACGAGCAAGTCCGAAGACTAAAAACATACCGATACACGAAATTATAGCGCACGACGGGATGAGAAAGACGCGAAATACTAAGCGATGCCGACAATGGGTACATCCGATTCCTGGGCGACGAGAAAAGTTAAGTTAGTCATATACTGTATAGGCTAATGCCGGTGCCGGAATAATCATGGCAGACTGCCTGCACAGTATGATGGCTTCTTTTGTCGCCAGCTAATACATAGTTTGCGACTAGCCTACTTCTACTTTTTCATGCAGTTAGGAAATAGCTATTGCTATGGCATTTCCCCCTGAAATCAATCTCAATCGCCAGACCTGGCATCAGCCATCAATTCAGAATCATCACACCGTCATAACGTGATTACATGGTGGAAATTTACGCAACGAAACGAGCAGCTTCCGTTAGGTTGCACAGCAAACCGTTCAGTTGCGTTGGAAAATGTAAACAAACGCACGCGAAACGCTAGGTTAAAATAAGACAAACCTAGAAAAAGCCCAAAACTACGCTAGCGTGTATTGCGGCCTTAAGGCACCAACGCAGAATTAATTTAAATAAACAAAGCCCAGCGCAACGTTAATGCGTCGGTGTGAACAGGCTATAACAACAAAACACGACTAAAATATATATTCAACTTTATTTTAATTGAATCGCGCTCTTGGAGATAATGTGTGAATTCAAAGCACAATCATTATTAATGAAGTTGTATTTGTAAGCGCAATATATATATATATATAATATATATATATATATATATATATATATATATATATATATATATATATATATATATATATATATATATTTGATTGGACTATGAATTTCTCAATTTTGATGATCGGGACAAATTGTAGTTCTCAAAAGCGACATTCGCGATTCATGTGGAATTACGGATTCAATCCAGTTTTTATAGAAATTTCAAAATATTCGATTTTTTTTTTATAGCGACTTCTTGGAGTGGATCCCTCAGCACATGGCCCTGTACCAGACGCCACTTATTAAAGGACATGGTTAGAATTGTCGTAAAGATATGATCTTTCCTTGTTCGGCTAGGCCTACCCAAGTTATTAAACCTTGGGTTGAGGGGTGGGCGTGAATTAACGAGCCGGGAATCGAAAACGAGATTCTCAGCCTGCGATGCCAACATGTTTAACCACTAAGCTATCGCGCTGGGCGGTTATGTCCAGTCCTACTTGAATGTAATTGAGCAGATAAAACCAGGTTCTGTTTTATTTCTGTTTCTTTTTATCCCGGAACTATGAACACCAATTTATTGAATTCAGTTAATAGTTTCAACGGGAATGAGAAAATTTAGTTTCTTGTAGAGAGATCAAAATAATAAAAATTATTCACAGTGAATGGAAAAACCTGATAGAATATATAAAGCTTCAAAAATGAACGGAAATGTTAAAATTGGAGAACATGTTCAGTCTTTGGAACCCAATTTCTGTTCTACGTTCCTTCGACGAGGAATGAATTCATTGAACTGATATTGATTGGCCTATTACGAATAGGCAAATTACATAACAAAGCAATACTTACAGGACGATAGTTATTGCTGATTTAAGCTTCGGAAAACTAGTGAAATAAAATGAGTGAAAATATGATATGAACTGCGGAATAAATTTTTTTCCTTCCTGAATATTCCCCCTGAGAATAATGCAGAAATACATGGCTTATAAGACTAATTCATTGTTCACTTATGTAATAAGAATTTATTCGGCGTTTAACTGATTGCTCAACCTTAAAATAGTTTCCAATAAATTTGCATTGATCTGGAGGTAGCCTGCGATGCTTGTTGTAGGTACGTGCATTGTAGACGTCCTCGATGTTATCAATTCTACAACACATAGAAGAACCGTAAATCCTACGATGCACGTTTGCGAAGGTTGCGTTTTTAAGATTTGTTTTATGGTTCGCTATGCAAGCTGACAAAAATTGCTCATTTCGTTGCATACGTTTGGGCTTTGTAATTATGTGGTTGAAATAAACCAATGCGGACAGGCATTGTCGATTTTGTTTGGTTGCCTTAAGGGAGACATAATACATCGGTACTACAAATTTACGCGTAATGTGGTCAAATCCGAAAACCGCGTATACCTGTTCAATAACAGAACAAAATTAAATGCTGGTTTGATGCAAGTAGGCTTTGCTGTATACTACTCATTACTCGACAGGTTAAGAATCCATGTCTCTTGAAAAAAAAACTCTCAGAAATCGTACTCTACAAGACAAGCGGTCACCCGGAAGCTACCCGTAGCTCCAGTGATTTGGAGTAAATATCCGCCTCTTGGTCATCAGATTGAGAAGTTGCATAGTAGGCTAGAATACACAAATAGTGCCGATAGCTAACTCATATCTAATTTTGATAATATCTATTCGGTACCAGATGGCACTTAGAAATTTGACAGTTTAAGTGCCGTGAACAGTACAGCAGAGCAGACGAGGTTGAACGCTAAATATCAAAAGTAATTGCTGCCTTGCCTTATTTCGCCACAATCTGCGTCCATGGTGTTTGTCATGAAGAAATGAAAACTATATGAAATGAAACGTATTAAAAGCTTGAAAAGAGGGAAAGCGAAATAATATTTTAGGTTACATCATGTCCTCATAATGGGCGCAACAGACAAAAATTTCGTCCTGATGATCGACACCAACAACAGGATCGAACAAGCACGATACAACGATATCTACGAAGGATAGCCTAAAACAGTATAGATTAGGGACAAGCAAGTACGATGCAACGATATCAACGACAGATAGCCTAAACCGTATAACTTAAAAACGAGCAAGTCCGAAGACTAAAAACATACCGATACACGAAATTATAGCGCACGACGGGATGAGAAAGACGCGAAATACTAAGCGATGCCGACAATGGGTACATCCGATTCCTGGGCGACGAGAAAAGTTAAGTTAGTCATATACTGTATAGGCTAATGCCGGTGCCGGAATAATCATGGCAGACTGCCTGCACAGTATGATGGCTTCTTTTGTCGCCAGCTAATACATAGTTTGCGACTAGCCTACTTCTACTTTTTCATGCAGTTAGGAAATAGCTATTGCTATGGCATTTCCCCCTGAAATCAATCTCAATCGCCAGACCTGGCATCAGCCATCAATTCAGAATCATCACACCGTCATAACGTGATTACATGGTGGAAATTTACGCAACGAAACGAGCAGCTTCCGTTAGGTTGCACAGCAAACCGTTCAGTTGCGTTGGAAAATGTAAACAAACGCACGCGAAACGCTAGGTTAAAATAAGACAAACCTAGAAAAAGCCCAAACTACGCTAGCGTGTATTGCGGCCTTAAGGCACCAACGCAGAATTAATTTAAATAAACAAAGCCCAGCGCAACGTTAATGCGTCGGTGTGAACAGGCTATAACAACAAAACACGACTAAAATATATATTCAACTTTATTTTAATTGAATCGCGCTCTTGGAGATAATGTGTGAATTCAAAGCACAATCATTATTAATGAAGTTGTATTTGTAAGCGCAATATATATATATATATATAATATATATATATATATATATATATATATATATATATATATATATATATATATATATATATATATATATATTTGATTGGACTATGAATTTCTCAATTTTGATGATCGGGACAAATTGTAGTTCTCAAAAGCGACATTCGCGATTCATGTGGAATTACGGATTCAATCCAGTTTTTATAGAAATTTCAAAATATTCGATTTTTTTTATAGCGACTTCTTGGAGTGGATCCCTCAGCACATGGCCCTGTACCAGACGCCACTTATTAAAGGACATGGTTAGAATTGTCGTAAAGATATGATCTTTCCTTGTTCGGCTAGGCCTACCCAAGTTATTAAACCTTGGGTTGAGGGGTGGGCGTGAATTAACGAGCCGGGAATCGAAAACGAGATTCTCAGCCTGCGATGCCAACATGTTTAACCACTAAGCTATCGCGCTGGGCGGTTATGTCCAGTCCTACTTGAATGTAATTGAGCAGATAAAACCAGGTTCTGTTTTATTTCTGTTTCTTTTTATCCCGGAACTATGAACACCAATTTATTGAATTCAGTTAATAGTTTCAACGGGAATGAGAAAATTTAGTTTCTTGTAGAGAGATCAAAATAATAAAAATTATTCACAGTGAATGAAAAAACCTGATAGAATATATAAAGCTTCAAAAATGAACGGAAATGTTTAAAATTGGAGAACATGTTCAGTCTTTGGAACCCAATTTCTGTTCTACGTTCCTTCGACGAGGAATGAATTCATTGAACTGATATTGATTGGCCTATTACGAATAGGCAAATTACATAACAAAGCAATACTTACAGGACGATAGTTATTGCTGATTTAAGCTTCGGAAAACTAGTGAAATAAAATGAGTGAAAATATGATATGAACTGCGGAATAAATTTTTTTCCTTCCTGAATATTCCCCCTGAGAATAATGCAGAAATACATGGCTTATAAGACTAAATTCATTGTTCACTTATGTAATAAGAATTTATTCGGCGTTTAACTGATTGCTCAACCTTAAAATAGTTTCCAATAAATTTGCATTGATCTGGAGGTAGCCTGCGATGCTTGTTGTAGGTACGTGCATTGTAGACGTCCTCGATGTTATCAATTCTACAACACATAGAAGAACCGTAAATCCTACGATGCACGTTTGCGAAGGTTGCGTTTTTTAAGATTTGTTTTATGGTTCGCTATGCAAGCTGACAAAAATTGCTCATTTCGTTGCATACGTTTGGGCTTTGTAATTATGTGGTTGAAATAAACCAATGCGGACAGGCATTGTCGATTTTGTTTGGTTGCCTTAAGGGAGACATAATACATCGGTACTACAAATTTACGCGTAATGTGGTCAAATCCGAAAACCGCGTATACCTGTTCAATAACAGAACAAATTAAATGCTGGTTTGATGCAAGTAGGCTTTGCTGTATACTACTCATTACTCGACAGGTTAAGAATCCATGTCTCTTGAAAAAAAAACTCTCAGAAATCGTACTCTACAAGACAAGCGGTCACCCGGAAGCTACCCGTAGCTCCAGTGATTTGGAGTAAATATCCGCCTCTTGGTCATCAGATTGAGAAGTTGCATAGTAGGCTAGAATACACAAATAGTGCCGATAGCTAACTCATATCTAATTTTGATAATATCTATTCGGTACCAGATGGCACTTAGAAATTTGACAGTTTAAGTGCCGTGAACAGTACAGCAGAGCAGACGAGGTTGAACGCTAAATATCAAAAGTAATTGCTGCCTTGCCTTATTTCGCCACAATCTGCGTCCATGGTGTTTGTCATGAAGAAATGAAAACTATATGAAATGAAACGTATTAAAAGCTTGAAAAGAGGGAAAGCGAAATAATATTTTAGGTTACATCATGTCCTCATAATGGGCGCAACAGACAAAAATTTCGTCCTGAAAATGCCATATTTTAAACATAGTCTATTACATATCACGATAAATCAGCGAAATTTTGTTTCCAATTTTGTGGAATTTTCTACGTTTTGATGGGCCTAACAGGTCATTCCGCGATTATGCAATACGATTACTGCAAATATATTTGCCAGTAAGTGGATGTACGGTGGTTCAGGGGTCTGTGGAGTTGGGGGGACCTCTATAGTGGAAGCGCAATGATTTTTTTCGAAATGAGGGAGTGGGCAAGGCATAATCCCCAGATGAAAAAGTAGTAGATGGTTTTATCATCGGGCCAAGACAGCCACCCAGTACATTTAATATACCAGTTCCGTGAGATGCTTTCCGTATTGTATTTAGTTGGTGATATTGCATTTTGTAGTAGCTCTTTGGAAAATACGCCTACGCTGAATGATTCATTCCCTACTTTTTACTTTACTTGATTTAATGTTGGTAAGAAAACAGTGTCGATTGTTATATGGTTAGATTTTGTTTCTAGATATTCAGGGAAATTAGGCATAACGTTGATTTAACGTATTACTGATGTGGAGACTTGGGCGTCTGGTCCACTTTTTATCTAGCACGTGAAAATGATGTGGATCTGAAATAAGAAAAACAACTTCTGGGCGACGTGGTTTTCCAACCGTAATTATGGCCATAATACACGTTTGCGTTTTTTCTAGGTTTGTTTCATTTTCCCCTTGCGTTTTACGCTAGCGCATTGCTGCAAGCAGTTTCTTTCGTTTTTCAACGCAACCGAACAGTTTGCTATGCAAGCTAACGGAGGGTGCTCGTTGCGTTCGTCTAGACTTTGAAGACATGTGATCATGATTAACGCAAAGCAATGCAGGCGTGTATTGCTGTTTTTATTTTGTTACCCGAAACGCAACGCAATGCATCGGTAAGACAACTTCCCGTGTATTGCGGCCTTTACGTGGGTGAAATAATGTTGTTTGAGCGTGATTGTGCTAGTTGGGTGGTAGGATCCCCAATTATTGGCAGACCCGAATTCAGCCAATTCAAAATTTTGCCGAGTATTGCGAAACGAATAAAATATTCTTGCTCTTATCAGCGAGTATTTTCGTTATACAAAAATATCATATTCTCATTCCACAGAAACATAAATTTATTGCAAGCTTTCTTGAGAACATAGTCTAACCTTTTCAGATAGTAATCCCCATAAGCACTGCCATGAGTGTTAGTCTAGTTAGCATTTTCAGACACTCCAGTTAAAGAAATATTTTGCCCAGAATAGGCTCCAGACTCTAGAGGGACCGGCAGCGCGATCCATCATTGAATCATAATTAGAACGAACGTTTTTGGATAAAAATTTTTAAACCGGAGCCCGCTTCTGTCAGTGAGACATTTTCAGTCGCCAACGAATGTGTGTGACCAACTTAATTTAGCTCTAAAACTAATTGAAGAACTGCAATCCCTACGGCCGCTGACTTTTTCTTATTTTGTAGCCAGATCCTTACTTATTACGTCAGCGGTTAAGTTGATCTTTATACATTGACCTGTGTGCGACACATACACTATGCACGTGCGTCAGTGTCCTTGTCGGGCAAGGTCGCTCTTGCCAAGTCGCGAGTTTAGAAGTGTTTACAATGTCGGCATAGGCCGGAGTTTGAGAACGTTCGCGAATCCGTTTGCTACTACTTCGAATAAAAAGTAGTTGATTGCGTTTGCTTAGGCTACACAGAAGGCTAAGGTAAGTTGTTATTTACCTCCATCTGTTCCCTATAATGCTTGTATTCTACCTCGTTCGAACTGATATTACCATTAGGCCTTTTGTTGTTGATGACTGTTCTGCTTCGACCGAGCCTACCTAAGTTATTGAAGCCAGGTTGGAGTGTCGTACTTTGAACAGTTATTCAGTCTACCGTGCCAGAGGTCGTGTCACTAGACTATTGCGTTGACGATTTAATGCAGTATTTATTCAACTAAATTATATTAATAATAATGATGCGTCAAAATTTGCAGGATCCATCTCAGCAAGTGAACATTTTGATCGAGGGACTTGCTGAATTTGTGAGGAAAGGAGTAGTTGCATAAAGTAAGTCGGTTGTTTGATTTTTAAGATCAGAGGAATGTGTCAAAGATATTTTATACAAATTGATTTTTCCAACTGTCCAACTGGAAGTACCCTGTAACGTGCTTATACATTTTGCGATATTCCCAAGATTTATAATGTAATTTATTTTTTTTTCCAGTTCCACAAGACGTTCATTTGAATAAATATTTACAAATCTGTTTGAAGTCTAGATTCTAGAACGCCAATAAGTAAGTTTTTCTTTTTGTTTTGTGATTTGCTGGGTTTAAATTCCGGTGCTGAACGGGGGAAATGTAACAGCCCGTTATCGGGCATTTTTCTCCGGTTGTTCGGGTTGTTTGTATTTATTTATTTTTACAGTCGATGCTAATGCAACGAAAATAAGGTAACTAGTATCATAAAGTGTCGAATATTGAGTGCGTAAAAGCTTGACTTCCCAAACAGTTCAATATAAAAAATTGATATTTTGCTCTAGTGGTATTTTTGCTACATGAAAATCAAATCTTGTTTAAAGTTTTGTCACTGTGGGGCACTGTTTAACTGCGTAAGGCGCACGAGGCACTGGGAAGAAGGATTTTGTGATATGTCGCAAAAAAAAATATTTTTATTGGTATATTACATTCCGGTGGAACTAGTAGCGCGATTACTGACATTCGAGAGAGAATTCGAAGGAATATTAAGATTTAAAAATAAGTCTTAAGGAACAGAAATCGATCGTTCGGCTTGGTTCATATATTGCTATTTTCGATTTTTTATATCTACCCGCATTGTGCAGCAGAATCGCGGTATGCCAACTTCATTACGGTTACGGAATGTGCTGAATGATTGTAATTCTGAGCGCAAAAGTACTGAAAACAAATTATTTTATAAATGTGCTGATTAAATTATCTTCACATATTTTTCCATCATCCAAGAAGCCTCAGTGTTATGCATTTTGTACTCAATTGTGGTTGCATTGGCTGACTCAGCATGTTGTCCTTTGACGTGGTACCAATTATAGTGTGGTTGGCTACGGAAATGTCGTTGTTCAAAATGTACTTGATAGATTGCTGATAGGTTATTTGTTCTTATTATTAAATGCGCTATACAATGACGTTACAGATATTGTGTGTATGTATATGTATTTCTTTTGCCTTCCAGCACGCATAATAACACTGACGAATCCACATTTCTATATAAAAGGTCGAAGTATGCAAAAGACCGCATGTGCCTGAAACACCATGTGCAATATAAACCCTATAATCGCATCAAAAAATAAAAAGACAACGAACAAAAGAAACAGACCTATACAGTGATAGAGAATGAATAGTACAACATATATATATTTATACAGATGTTACAGGAATAGGCGCTTCACTGGCGATAACCATACCGGCCTTTTCAGTGTTGATCTAACCACTGGAATGAGCTGTGTAGTTAGCACCAGTTACTATGAAATTGGAACAAATACGAATTAAAATATAAATTAGTATAAAATAAGTAATAAAAATGACGGGAACAGTGCTTATAATACATCATTAAACGATCATTACGGCATACCGCACTACGACATTTAGGTTAGATAGACGAAAATTTAGTCTTCGGTTCATCCTGCTCTAAAGGCTCTTATCTCTGCAAATTGTCTTGGAAAAGGAATTAGCTAACTTTTCTTTGTACTGAACATGTTCTTAAAATATTTTATATAATGATTGTGCTGCATAAATCCCAACAACACTCACACGAGACGTGAAGGCCGTCTTCTACACCTGATGATTCATTAATTTGTAGATAGCAACGTAGGTAATTTTCAAGTTACTATGGAAAAATAATGCAATTTGTTAAAAACAAATTTTAGTTCTATTTTCGAGAGCTAACTTGTTTTTTTTTGTCATTGTGCAGTATCATGCCTGAAATAATTGTCGACGTTGATTTATATTTCTACCAGACTTTGTTGCATTGGCTTGGCGTCACTGATTTTAATGCATGAGCCTCCACTGTTTCGACTTTCGCGTTTGAAATTGGTACCGGGTATAATCGTAAAAAATAACCTATATTTCATTTTTGTAGATATATATGCTGGTTGATTTTAGTGACGACAGATATATTATTAATTAAAATTATTGATTTTAGAAAACAGAAGTTTGAAGGTGTTTGGTCGGAGGCCTTTTTGAGCCGCGATAAGTAACTGCCTTGTCTCCACTTTGTCACTTTTTGTGGTTATGTTTTTGGGAAAACGAATTGAAGATAATTGTCTTTACCAGTGTTGGGAATTAGTCACTGCACGTCCAGTCCCAAGTCAAGTCGATGAACACACGAATTGCGAGTCAAGTCTAAGTCCTAAAATTTGAAATGTCGAGGCGCCTGTACTTCAGAATATTTAAAATTATGGAACTGTGATCAACTCATGAAAAAAAATTTACATTATGGAACTGCGTGATCCACTCGATGCCATAAACTTCTATTTTATAAGTTGGGCAATCTGTCAGTAGATAATAAAAGTACTGTACGTGTTTTAAATGTTCCCACTGAAACAACGTGTATTCTATAAATTTTAGTTAAGCCGATGGTGAACAAGGTGAAGTCGGGGTGGTCATTTGTAAATCCATTTCCATTTCGATACGGTAGTATGGGTGGTCAAGATGGTAGCTGGGGCAAGGAATCCGATGCGTCCCGAGAACATGGTTCCATGTCCAGTTTGCCTGTGACTAAAATATATCACGAATCTTGGGCAAAAATATTTATATATATCTGTTCATGAAATCCAATCACGTTGTTATATATATTAAGATGAAGGCAGTATAATATAATATATAAAGGAACTTTCTTATGTGTGTGTTTTCATTCAATCTAACCATTACTGATACGAATAGTGAAAACTTTGTGCAATGTAGTGTGTTCTCATTGACTATGGCTATCTATCGCTTGGTTGAGCTGAGAAAACGAATCGACTGTATTGGAATTTTTCTGCTTTAAGAATCATCACCGCAATTTACCACAACTGCACGAGTTTTATATAAGTTGTAAGTTTCAAATCTTTAAATTACGGTGTCATCGATATGAAGAAATTTTAAACATTTTTCGGTCCATTTGACCCACCATGCCCACCATGGTCCCGAACTCGATAACATACATTAATAAAATTAAGCTTGTGTAAGTTCAAATCGTAATTGTGAATTCAGCATCATTTTTTATCGTTTGTTTGTCGATTCACGTGCTTTTAGAAGGTCATCGCTTCGGAAAAGTTTCTATCATTTTCTTCTTTATTGAAATAAAACTTAGTATAAAAAGTAATAAAAATGACAGGAACAGTGCTTCTTCTTTATCTACATCTTGAGATGTATGCTGGTTGATTTTGTGACAAGAACTAAGTTTTACTGCTTGGAAGTGGAATTGTGAGCCTATTAGAAAAATTCTTGAGAAATATTTGCTGTAACATCTACCACCACGCCTAATTACGCTGCGATTGGCGCTCACTTTTCATCAAATTGTGGGATATTTTCCTCTCGCAAACTTTCAAACTTGAATCTTCAAAATTTTGGTTTGCAGGACTCCTGATACATCCGGGCATTTGGTGCCTTTCGTAACATAAGCACCGAAGATAAGCGCCGCTATGTTTCCCATAAATATGTCTTCTCGGATTATATTTTGAGGAAAAGCCTTAGACGCTATATCTTGGATATAGCGTCTACGATGTACGTGTGCTCTCTATTTCATTAAAATATAAAAAAATAGCATAGTATAGTGGAATAGTATAAAAAATAAGATAAAAAATGTAACCGACGCCTTTGTTTCAAGGGTACAAGTTCGAGGCAAGTTTGTCTTATCGAAAATGTCACATCTCAGTCTGTCGGAAGCGAAATCTTTCAATAGGCAATAAACCGATCATTTACTTGCATGTTGCAAGAGTACATGATTTACAAGTAAAATAATACAAAAAAGCTTTTCAAATGTCTACCTAGCATCGGGTTCAAAAAGTTAATAAGTTCCGAATTAAATATTACAAATGTGCATAGATATACATACACATGTATATATTGCATAGCGTAAGTGTCCTGAATCAGAGGTATTTCAATTTCTGCCTTGATACTTGTCAAACTGTTGAATTGCCGCACGTCATTAACGCAACAGGAGAAAAATCATTGGCATCCGACGAATTTGCCTCCTAAATTCTTATGAAAATCCTCAAAAACAGATAGTTTGGGCGTTGCTTTTGACGTTGGTATTGAACTTCAATAAAATAACAATACAAAAATAGTTTCTACGTTCTGGAGTACCTTGTTCATATAAAGTAAAATAGTTTACAATAGTAATTAGTAAAATGAAATAAATATCGCGGAACCCTGTATTCTTTTAATTGAAGTTTGCCCCAAATTCTGAGTAAATTATCAGAAAGCACATTCGTATAACTTCAAGGCATATTGTTTTTCTTAGAAACCTCGACATTTGAATCTTCTAGAATTTTGATTTGTACGACTACTGCGTCTTTTATTGACTTCGATGTTAGTGAACTGTAAACCTGTAAACAAACTAGGGGTCGTTTTTGAGTACTTTTATTCGAGTGTACGAATTAAAACATAAACTTAAAGATTATCTCCGTCGGTTAATTCCCACTGTCGAATGTCTTACAATTGGTCGTTTACCCTCGTCTGGCTACGTATTTAACGTGAAAGTGCTACGTTGTTTTCGTTAATATTTTCTCCCGTTTTATATCGGATGCACTCCCAAGTCATCCACGAACGTGACAATAGTTATCTCCAGTTGCATATTTGGTGACGTCGTAACAAGAATTAATCAAATTCCCATCTGATCAAGAATAAGCAGAGCAGACAATTAGTTCCTACTCAGCTCGAGACTGATCTGATATATCTCAAAAGTGGTGCAAGCATTATTCACCTTTGAGGTTCATATCGATTGGTCCTAAAGATCCTATAATAGAAATAAAATGTGCTTCGATAAATGTCCCTAAACAGTTTCTCTATTCAAATACCTATGAAGCCTTGTATTGTCCAGTGATCCTGATAAATTTTTGTACTTTTGATTAGATAACTTCCATGTTTCTGGTTATTCGTTATTTTAGTTGTCTTCCTATTTCCCCAACATACTACGTTGATACTATGTTGAAAAATTTGGAAATTTCTGCCTGTGTGATTACTGAAAATGTTTTACTCCGTGGAATATTGACGAGTAGAGGTGGCGGGATTTTCGGTCAAATTTGTGTAATCTCGGGTTTCTTTTTGAGACTTCAAGCCTTTAGTTGTGATAAAACTTTTTTCTCGCATCCCTATGTATACGCTTTGCGCTTCTCATACCATTGAGCTTGCTAAACATCGAAGACCGACACTAATTTTTGTGGAAAAGTTTAGTAACGTTTGCATGGGTATTTCCTCTGATAGGTCTTTCAAATTTGTATTGTGGTAAATTAGGACAGATCTTTTCAAGAAAGATTAATTAACAGGAAATTCCACCCGCGCGATACTCGCGTCACTTGCCGCGGTCTACCCGTTTTATCTTGCCCAACTATGTATGTTGTATATGAAACCTGTAAAGTCCCCTCAAACTTTAACATGTAAGTTCTAGACTTAGTTCTAATGAAAATTAATTTTGCGTTGCCTTGCCTTGCGTCACATTCTTTGCATACGAACTTGAATAGCGTGTATCCAATAGAACTCATTCTTGTATTGTAGGCAAGAATAACTTCTTTTTCTTCCCCGAATCATGCATTTCCGTTTCCAAAACTTTAAAATCTTGTTTCTTAAGCCGTAAAGACTGGAAGTCGTTTCATCAAAATCATCAGCTTTTGTATTCCTCTTGAAGCCATCATTGTCATTTTCTTTATCATTTTTGTTGTTAAAAATAACTGTTCTTTAACCGTATCGCATTCTGAATCAGCAGTTTTTGATTGCATAGCGAAATATTTAGGATGAAGATTTATTATTTCGTAGGGACCTGCTTATGGTTACACCTTAAGCACAGACAGATTCTCTCGGATTTGCAATAGCTTCAATGTCTTCCCTATTACTCCCATTCATAGGTTGGACTGTTTTTTGAGATTTCTAAAGTTCTCAAGCTTGAGCCTGGAACCCGCGTTGTTTCGGAGCAAAGGGATCATACGCATTAAATAGGGTCCAGACAATGCACATGAACATTCTTGATTGAAAATATATCCTATATATTGCTACTTGTGAACTATTATTGGAATCCTCAAATCCAGAATGGTTTGACCGGTGCATAATATGGAATAGGAGTTGACCTTGGCCTATATTGCTTAATAGGACCATTAATATGGTATTGACCATTTATTTTAAAAGTGGAAGTATGTCATAGAAAATAATTTTGTGAATGTACGCAAGCGTAGACAATTGAAACTCGGAATATCTTCGTTACTACTCATCATCTTTATTAAGAAATGAAACTCATGGCGTATTTATTCCTGTTATCAAGAGCGAAGGACGAAATATAATTTTTATAGACTAAGCGATCAAGAAATGGATAATTTTTTCAAATAATAGTCTCGAGTACTCATTCGGGATCTCTGTTGGACTTTGGTACAACATACATCCTCGTTTCGATCTTAGTTTCCAATTCGTTTTCATCAATTCATTGCATTTTAAAATTTGAACTCTTGGGAATGTTTATCGATGCCGTGAAAGAAACAAATGATTTCGATATAAATCAAGGTGAACAACTCCTTCGTAGTTGCCTAGAGAACGTAGAATTATTTACGCCAGAACTTTCATCGTTGTGATCGTTCCACAGCAGAGAGTTGTTCAATGTCACTAAACTTTTCTGCGGCCTCTTTGGTATAATTTCTGTAAAGGTCTTGTGAAGTTTTTCTTTCGAGTACAGTGACCGTCCAATAGGCCATTGCGTGATTTATAGACAAGATGATCTGAACTACATTCCAACCTGACACTACATTGTCGAGCGTTGTGATTTCGACAACTCGTAGAATTCTATCAGTCTTATTTAGAACTAAATCTTCATTAATTTTTCTATTAAATGCGCTGACTCTCGGTAGTCCGAGATTTTATTTTTTGCGTGACACGTTATTGTCTGTAATAATAATAATCATTCAGTGGCAAGATCTTGTTTAATTGGTTGTCTCAAATGTTTTGATTTGGAAATATCAAAATATGTCGGTTTATTTGTCGATACGCGAATGTAAACTATTTTATAAAAACAAAATAAGTTTAAAACACGATTACCTGCTCTTCTACCGCTCGATGTAGCCGTTTCAACTTATGTGCCTCGTCCCGTTGGTACCGAAATTTCTACAGCACCAAGGATGCCAGCAGAGGTCGATTGTGGTTAATAAAAAAAGATTGAAGGTATTTAATATATAAACTGCGTATATATTTATTTATACACAAAATGTCAATACTATTGCTCGATGCATTTTTGAAAGCCCCTACTGAAGCTACAAATTAGGCGGCGAAAGCTCTACTTGGTTCTTTCATTTCGATAAATGTTTTTAATGCTCTTTGGTCGGAAAATAGCTCGTTTCATGGCGGGCAATGTACTCTTATTACTCTGTGTGCTTCTCTGACGTGACGGTTTTTATTATAGCCGCTTGAGAAGATTCATAGCATCTTTCGCAATCAAATTTTGCCTAATAAATACGTCTTCTGGGCTCAGCTATGAATAAAATAAATACATTTTTTCACGAAAACGGATTGAAGAATTGATAGTCTTGTTATCTAAGGATTCCGAAATGCAATGTAGATTTTTCTAGATTCTGGTTATGTTTCGTCGAAGTCGTTGGTGTTGAGCAAATTATAACGGACCTTTGTTTATTACATTTGTTATATTTTACGATGTATTGCATATGCTTTTGTAACCACAGATCAAATGAACAATATCTTTATTTTATTGTTTATATTGAAATCCTGGACATAAAAAAGAGCACATTAACCGTTTTAAGTTTATTTATAGTGAGGCTCCGGTATTTCAAATCTTATGTGATAAACCTTTTGTTTCTTGGTCTTGTCAATCAATAAAACGACATCTCCTTTTATCTTTAAACAAACTTCGTGATAGTCGCACAGTGTTTGCGTGTTATTTTATTCCAGTCTTTCAACGGGCTTAAAGAGTCTACCATTCGCGTAGCTATCTTTGTTGACCATAAACTATCTTTTTTCCTATCTGACCTTCGAACATGGCTCGTCCATTTTCAGTGAACATCAACTGTATTAAGTTTGATGTTTTACGGCAAGAGATTATGAACTACGACTTTCAGTATACAGACAGGAGATTTAAACATAAACAAAGGTCCTATAAAACTAAGCAAAATATTGAAAAATACTGCTTATACAGTTCTCTTTGATGAGCCGGCGACAGCTGCTGAGTATGTTCTTTGATGAAATCGGAAGTTAAAATGCAATATCTCAGCAGCTGTGTTGTTCAGATTGCATTGAAAGTCGGCGGTTAATCTAGGAAGGCTTGTCTTCTTCCTTCAGTCAGCTACGGAGCTATCGTGGTGGAATTTCTAGTCGCACGTAGCTGGTCGGCGTTGTTTGAGCGGTTGTCAGAGACAGATGTTGTGCTCAACGACAGTTCGGAGGGGTGTTGATGCTCAACGAATAATTAAATATTTTAGTCGGAGATGATTGTAATTCTCGTCGACTGTAGATTTGACGGAGCTAGATGTTGTGGCTTGACGACTGGTAGTTGAAGTTTTTCTGACGACTTGAAATCAAATTTGGTTTTCCTGCTTTCTGAAATGTGTCCGATGAATTTTTACTAGCATTCCAATTGATTGGCAGGTCCAAGTATATCCTGGTGTTATTGAAGTGTCCAAGTAAATCCAGGTATTATTGAAGTTTGAATTGCATATATCCGATCGTCCATCCAAAAAACTTCGTCCAAAAACCTGGTAGCAGGAGTGGGGGAGTACCCCGCAATTTATGCATTTATCCGAATATAACACTTTTTGGTTTGGGATATTAAGGTGTGGTCCGAAATCGTGTCGGTACTGTGTCTGATTTAATTGATATGTGGGTCCAGATTTTTGTGGTGGTATTTGCGGTCTATTCTTCTACTTTGATTATTTGTATTTCAAGTGAAGATCGAATTGTCCGGGCATTTTTTCCTAAATGTATTGACGAGGTTATTTGTAGTCATAGTATGCTTTAGGATTTTTTCGGCTTTGTGACGTACGTCCAGTTTTGTCGGTCACTGCACTAAAGTCGCCTACCATGATAAGGTTGTTGTTGTTTGCGTTGTTGTCCGAGTAATGTAAGATAATTTATTAACAAAGTCTGTTTGAATTGTTCTACGTTGAGATGGTCCATATATGTTTATTATTTTAATTTCCATGTCTTCTAATTTAAAGTTTAGACTGTCTATTTTATTTCTATTAAATTTTGTTCAGTCGTGATGCCGGTTACTTTTCGAAAATATTTATGATGATGTTGGTTTGTTAGTTGGTTGGTCAGTAAAATTGTATTGATATTGATGATATATTGAAGATCTTTTGCCCAGGTTTTGTTGTCGCCCGAGTTTAATTTGTGAAGTTCTTGTAGACATGTTCTATTCTGTCTTTTTCGTTGTTTTATCCGATTACTAATTTCCTGTTTATGTTTTACCAATTGGAGGGGAAAATGGCCAAGGGAGCTGGATTATGATTTTTTCCCCTTGGCATGTCCGAACCAGGTGAAATTATAAAGTAAAATAGAGTAAATGGCTTCGGCCAAGCGTAATCGCACCTAACTGCAGCTAAAATCTACTACCTAATTGCCTTACGGCAAAAAGTCCAAGCGCTTTAGCGCTTCAAAACAAAATAAAACAAGAATGTCCAGATCTCAAAGTGAACTCTCCTGACTACTGAGGGCGTGCGCCGACTGCACTGACTAAATTGCGATCTTTAGGTCTTGACAGGCGTCGAGGCTGGGGCAAGATGGCAGCTCCCACGTCGTGCTCCCTCAGTAGCCGGATTGCACTGTGTCAGGGGCAAGGAGTGGTGTTTCGTTCTTTTGTTCTTGAGTAGGTGAGGGCACTGACACGCAAGTCTTTCACTTTGAGCTCTGCGTCTTCACTCCCTGGGCTGTGGTGTCATAGCTCCTGACCGCCGGCTGCAGCTGCTGAGCGAATTCTTTGATGTTTTCAGAAATTATAACTTCTCTGTCAACAGCTGCACTGTCCTGATGTTATGGATGGACGGCAGTCACCCCAGGGACACATGTCTTGAGTCTTCGGGCCAACTACGGTGCGATATTGATGTTATTCTTCAGCACACGTGTCTGGCCGATTCCGTGTTGTTAAGCGGAATAGTGGATGGTTTCTTCGGTCGGAGATGGTTTTATTCTCGACGACGTTAGTTTAGAGTATTCGGATCTAGATGGTAAATGCTCAACGAGTCTAGCAACAGCGGTCGGTATTTCTTCAAATAAATCCAAATGAGTCCAATAGAAATTAATTCCGGTTACTCTGAGAAGTCTGCAATCTGTACAATCTGTAATCCAATTCGTTGTAAGTTCGTTGTAATCCAATCCAATTCGTTGCAATCTAATTCTTTGTAAGTTTTAGTCGGGTTATTGATTTACTGTAGAATAGTCCAAATCCAATTGAAGGAAGAATGCTGAAAGACATGCTGTCGCAGCAAGCAGGTATACGAGCTACACTTGATCTTACCCAAAAGACCGAATTGCCGCACGTCATTAACGCAACACGAGAAAAGTCATTGGCACCCGACGAATATGCTACCTAAATCCTTATGAAAATCGTCAAAAACACACGGTTTGGGCGTTGCTTTTGACATTGATATTGAACTTCAATAAAATAACAATACGAAAATAGTTTCTACTTTCTGAAGTACCTTGTTCATGTAAAGTATAACAGTGTATAATAGCAATGAGTAAAATGAAATAAATATAGTGGTCCCCTGTAATCTTTTAATTGAAGTTTGCTCCAAATTCTGAGTAAATTATCAGAAAGCACATTCGTATAACTTGAAGGCATATTGCTTTTCTTAGAAACCTCGACATTTGAATCTTCTAGAATTTTGATTTGTACGACTACTGCGTCTTTTATCGACTTCGATGTTAGTGAACTGTAAACCTGTAAACAACCTAGAGGTCGTTTTTGAGTACTTGTACTCGAGTGTACGAATTAAAACATAAATTAAAGATTATCTCCGTCGGTTAATTCTCACTGTCGAATGTCTTACAATTGGTCGTTTACCTCCCTCTGGCTGCGTATTTAACGTGAAAGGGTTTTTTCGTTAATTGTTTTTCCCGTTTTATATCGGATGCACTCCCAAGTCATCCACGGACGTGACAACAGTTATCTCCAGTTGCATAATTGGTGACGTTACAAGAATTAATTAAATTTAATTAAATTCACATCTGATTAAGAATAAACAGAGCAGACAGTCAGTTCTCGAGGTTGATCGGATATATCTCAAAAGTGGTGCAAGCATTATTCACGTTTAAGGTTCATATCGGTTGGTCCTAAAGATCCTATATTAGAAATAAAATGTGCTTCGATGAATATTGTCCCCAAACAGTTTCACTATTCCAATACCTATGAAGTCTTGTATTGTCCAGTGATCCTGATAAATTTTCGTACTTTTGATTAGATAACTTTCATATTTCTGGTTATTCGTTATTTTCGTTGTCTTCCTATTTCCCCAGCATACTACGTTGATAAATTTGGAAATTTCTGCCTGTGTGATTACTGAAAATATTTTACTCCGTGGAATATTGACGAGTAGAGGTGGTAGGATTTTCTGTCGGTCACACTTTTATAATCCCGAGTTTCTCTTTGAGACTTCAAGCCTTTTAGTTGTGGTAAAACTTTTCTCACATCCATGTGTATACGCTTAATATTTGCGCTTCTCATACCATTGAGCTTGCTAAACATCGAAAACCGACACTAATTTTCGTGGTAAAGTTTAGTATCTTCTGCATGGGTATTTCCTCTGATCAGTCTTTCAATGTTGTATTGTGGTAAACTAAGACAGATCTCTCCAAGAAAGATTAATTAACATGGAATTTCACCCGCGCCATACTCTCGCCACTTGCTGCGGTCTACCCGTTTTATCTTTCCCAACTATTGTATGTTGTATATGAAACCTGTAAAGTCTCCTCAAATTTTAGCATGTAAGTTCTAGACTGAATTCTAATGAAAATTAATTTTGCGTTGCCTTGTAACATTCTTTGCATATGAACTTGAGTAGCGTGTGTCTAATGGAACTCATTCTCGTATAGTAGACAAGAATAACTTTTTTGTCCTCCTCTAATCATGTCTTTCCGTTTCAAAAACTTTGAAAAGTTTTATTTCTTATGCCGTGAAGACTGGGAGTCGTGTCATCAAAATCATCTGTTTCTGTGTTCTTCTTGACGCAATCATTGTCATTTTCTTTATCATTTTTGTGGGTAAAAATAAATTTGTTCTGTAACCGTATTGCTTTCTGAATCAGCAGACAATTTTTTACTGCATAGAGAAATATTTAGGATGACGATTTATTATTTCGTATGGCCCTGCTTGTGGTTACACTTTAAGATTGTCTCATTCCTAGAGAGATTCTCTTGGATTTGCAATAGCTCCAGTGTCTTCCCTATTAGTCCCATTCATGGGTTGGACTGTTTTTTTTTATTTCTAAAGTCCTCAGGCCTCCAACCCGAGTCTCGAACCCGCGATGTTTCGGAGCAATGGGATCTTACACATTAAAATATGGCCCAGACGATGCCCATGAACGTTCTTAAATGAAAAGCTTTCCCTTAATAGTGCTGCTTGTGCACAATTATTGAAATTCTCAAATTCAGATTGGTTTGACCAGTGCATAATATGGAATAGGAGTTGACCTTTGCCTCAATTGGTTAATATGACCAATAATATTGACCGTTTATTTTAAAAGTGAAAGTACGTCCTGGAGAATAATTTTGTGAATGTACGCCAGCGTAGACAATTGAAACTCTAAATATCTTCGTTACTACTGTCCCATCATATTTATTAAGAAATGAAACTCATTGCGTATTTATTCCTGTTATCCAAAACGAAGGACGAAATATAATTTTTATAGACTGAGCAAACAAGAAATGGATAATTTTTCCAAGTAATAGTGAGTACTCTTTCAGAATGTTTGTTGGACTTCGGTACAACATACATCCTCGTTTCGATCTTAGTTTCCAATTCGTTTTCATCAATTCATTGCATTTTTACATTTTAACTCTTTGGAATGTTTATCGATGTCCTGAATGAAACAAATGATTTCGATATAAATTAAGGCGAACAACTTCTTCGTAGTTGCCTAGAGAACATTTTAGAATTATTTGCACCTCGACCCACATCATTGTGACCGTTCCACCGCAGTGAGTTGTTATAATTTCTTTAGAAGTCTTGTGAAGTATTTTCCTTGAGAGTTTTTTAATAGGCTGATTGTAAGACAACTCCAGACAACGGAAGGGACCTAGTTAAGTGTGTGACAAACCAGCCTTATCGCTTTTATGCACACGGCGTAAACCAGTACGATTTACCGTATGGCGATAATACAGTGCTCGTCCAATCTGCAACTACTTTGTAGATAGTTGTGATTTTGTCAACTCGTGTAATTCTATCAATCTTATTTAGGACTAAATCTTCATTATTTTTCTATTAAACGCGCTGGCTCTCTTAAGTCCGAGATTTTATTTTTGGCGTGACACATTTTTGTCTTGTAATAATAATAATCATTCAGTGGCAAGATCTTGGGTACGCCTAAAGTGGAGTTTTGCCTGAGCGGGTGAATTAAAATCAAGGGAGCAAGTCGAGCAAACCATTCGTGGTCGAGCTTTTCGTTGACCCCTTGCACCGGCGTAAATGACAGGCCAAATTATGGGGGGAGTCCGAATTATATTCCTTGCATTTGTTGCAAGAAAATTTGATAATATAAATTCGCCGGTGCTTTAAATTCCAATGTTTTAGGAGAAGGGTAGGGGAGGAGAATTTAGAGCCACATTTATCTATGGGACAACGATAGTCCACCACGGAAGGCCCACCTGCTGGGATTATGGCAAAGGGAGCTTGGTTATGAAATTGTCCACTTGCCATGTCCGGACCAGATGAAATTATAAGAAAAATTAGAATAAAAGGCTTCGGTCAAGCGTGATCGCGCCTACCTAGCTAAATCTAATTACTACTTTATTGCCTTGCGGCAAGAGTCCAAGCGCTATAGCGCTTTAAAACAACACAAACAAAACAAGAATGTCCAGAGCTCAAAGTGAACTCTTCTGACTACTGAGGGCTTGCGCCGACTGCACTGACTAAGTTCAAGCGATCTTTAGGTCTTGACAGGCGTCGACGCTGGGGCAAGATAGCAGCTCCCACGTTGTGCTCACTCAGTAGCCGGATTGCACTGCGTCGTCAGGGGCAAGGCGTGGTGTTTCGTCCTTTTGTCCTTGAGTAGGTGAGGCCCCTGACACGCAAGTCTTCACTTTGAGCTCGGCGTCTTCACTCTCTGGATTGACGATGATATGTTTGAAGCCGCCGGCGACAGCTGCTGAGTGTATTCCTCGATTGAATTGGAAGCTAAAATGCAATATCCCAGCAGCTGTGTTGTTCAGGTAGTATTGAAGGCCGGCGGTTAATCCAGGGAGACTTGTCTTCTTTCTTCAGCCAGCTACGGCGCTATCGCGGTGTAAATACTGGTCGCACGTAGCTGGCCGGTGTTGTTGAATGGATGTCGGAGACGGATGGTATACTCGACGACAGTTCGGAGCGGTGTTGATGCTCAGCGGTGTTGATGCTCAACGAGCGGTGTTGATGCTCCGATTGCTCATCAGGTAAACTAGCAGCTTTTTTTGGTCTGAGAATGCTTTTATTGGAGCGATCGCCAGTAATCTGGCCTCCCCCACGCAGGGGGGCAATAACAGTATTTAAAAATAAATACAAATACGAATTTAACCTAGATAGAAAATATATCAACATTTGTGAGAAACATGTTAATATGAAAGAAAATCGCAATGGCTAATCAAAATGAGCCGGCCCTTCAAAGGAATGGAAAATTATTAAAGGAAAATGAATTAGGTTCAGGCGGCACGCGCACCCTCTCGCGGATGAGCAAATTAATTAATTAATACTCATCGACGCGAGGGGCGGCCATCCGCCTGGCAAACACATAATATTATAAAAAAAAAAAAAAAAATATGTCAAGGGCCGGCTATCCCAGCGGTGGGTTCGAAAAGAAATTATACGCTGCGCTGAATATTACATACTCAGCCTTTCTTGTTACTTATTATCCGTATGTGTAAATATTGTTAATAATCAAAAAGGAACTTTGAGTGAGAATACGTGAGAACTTATAACTGCAAATTAAAAAATTTAATAATGTAAGCGGGCGGCAAACTATATAATTATAAAATGGATCTAAGTGTGTCAATGCCCACCGCGGGGCGTGAATTTGTGGTGGCAAGTGGGGGGAGGGGAGATAAAAAACAATCACACAATTTTGAGCCACAGGATAAGTGGACTTATTTTTGTGAAAAGATTTCACACCACGAGGAGCCACTAGTGGGTTCTACTCGGGTTAGGCCAATTGAATTATAATACCAGACACTCAACAAATTGAACATTTATACTGCCCATCCCAATCATCTCCTCAAGACGGTCGGGTACATGCCACAGATGGACCGCGCCACACCGGCGCCACCCATCGTCGGCACATACCCGGTATTTCCTATTAAATGATACTGATTGGGGGGCAACTCAATCACACAAGAGGGGAAGAAGAAAGGAAAGATAGAAAAGAAGACAGTGCTGGAAAAGAGGGTGCAGTTAATTAGCCAACACTGTCAGGGAGTCCACACCAGGCCCTCCAGACACGATGGGAACCCCGAATGGAGTTCCTGACGCAGTTACGGGAGACCTGAGTTGCGGCCGCGCCGGTCACACCCAAAGCACGAAGAGCAGTCTGGTTCCCCACGGCATAACTGCCGAGGGAACCAACCACGAAGGCGTGGAACTCCACCACCTTGCCAGAGGCATGGGTGATGGAGCGACATAATTCTTCGTACTTGGAGTGCTTCCGACGGGCCGCATCATCCATGGCGGTCTCACCGTTGTCGAAGGGACACACCACATCGATCACAACGACCCGATTCGTTCCCGATTCCTCGAGAACCAAGTCGGGCCGAAGGATCTCAGCTGTTCTACTGGTATGCTCTCGACAAACTACGTCGACATCGCATCTAGAGAACCTGGTTGGGGGCAGATGGGCTAAGATCTCCCTTTGCACCGAATCATGCCGCTCCTTGATGATAGGCATCACAGGAAGGCAATGGTTCAGAACATGGGGTAGAGTCTCGTTTGCGTAACCGCACTTGCTACAAGTCACGCGCGGTTCCGCATAGCCGGAAAATCGTCTACGAACGGATCGTAGAGGCAGAAGATTCAATCGAGCTTTCAATACCCACGAGATCTCAAACTGAGCGAGAGAAACAGAGGTGGAGAGGAAGTGGTTTGAGCACCCGAACCGGGAATGGCAAGAAACTGTCTTTCCCTGGTCCCGGAGCCCACCCCACCGCCTCAGCCAGCGGGTATTACATACATGATGCAACATCCGCGTAAATTTCTTGGTGCTCTCTATCAGGAGATCGTTCATGGTGACAGTGAAATTCCCCTCGGAGGATACGGACCAGCGAAGGCCCATTCGGCGACTCATCGGACGCAATTGCGCCCACAAGTCACTGTATGCGCCAATGCGTCGTCCGTCTGGCTCAGAGGAGTTTTCACGATTGAGAAACTCGATTGTCAGGGCCTGCGTCGCCTCCGAAACGTGGTAAAACTTCGCCACAACCTCGCTCAGCCGGGCGCGGGCAACCGAACGGACCTTAGAGTCGGGGGAGTTCAAAGATTTGAACGCCTGGGTAGCCCGAAAGATGTCCGCCTCGCGGGCAAGATTCGGGACACCCAGACCCCCGACCGCAGCCGTCGAATGAAAAAAGGGCTGACAGGTCCGGTCTGGTAACCGGAATGCGGTTCTCAACAAACTACGGATGCCCGCGTCCAGCCGCTCGAGGTCATGACGACGAAAATACCTAATTCGGAACTGAAAGAAGAGCTTCGGCAAAACGAATCTCTTCAATGCAAGCAAATTCTGGAACGGGCTGAGCTCGGAAGAAAAAAGCCTCCGACAAAATAAAAGGATATGATCAAGAAACTCAGCACGCCCGACGATCTGGTATCCCATGCTCTTGCCCAGGTACCTCCAGAAGTCGTCCCGGCCAAGTACTGCGACTTCCTCTCCATTTAATTGGAAAGATTCACAGTCCACGACCATCGCGCCATCAAGATGCTCCAAGGCAAGAACACGGCATTTTGAAGGTTTGAACTCCATTCCGGACCATCGCGCAAACTCATCACAAATAGCGAGCTGCGCCTGAAGTTGCGTGCGGGACGACGCACACAATGCAGAATCATCTGCATAGCCCTGTCCGCTGACCGACACATCCGGCGCACAACGGAACCGGTAACCGGCACCCGGGAGGCTCTTGACACCGCGGAGGAGGACTTCAATCACCATATTGAACGTGATCGCGGACAACGGGCACCCTTGACGAACTCCTCTGCCTGCAGGAATTGGAGCCGTACAGCCATTCGTGGTACGAATGGTAAAGGTGTTGTCCCGATAAATATCCGAGATCACCTCCAACATGTACTCCAGTGCGCCAAAATGTCTCAGGACTTCGAGAATGGCTCCATGCCTAACCGACCCGAAAGCATTGCGGATGTCAAGCCACGCCACGTATAGGTTACGTTTATGTTTTTTGGCATCCGCAATGATTGAGTCGAGCATGAAGACATGCTCGAAGACGCCTTCGGAAGGAACAAAACCCTTCTGCTCTGGGGAGATTACGCCCCCCCTGGCGGCCCAGCTCTGAAGACGACGAGCGATCACGGCTGCATAGATCTTATACAGCGTGTGGCATATGGCGATGGGTCTCCAGTTTCCGACGTCATTCATGTCGCCCTCCGGGTCCTTTAATATAAGGGTTATCCGGGAGGTGCGCCACGAATTTAAAATGCGTCGAGAACGCCTACAGATTTCGAAAAGCCTGGCGAGGATTTCTCCTCTTGAATCCAAGCTCTTCCAAAACCCGTAGGTGAGCCCATCTTGGCCTGGGGATGTACCAGTTTTTAAATCCCTCAGTACCGCGCAGACTTCAGCCACACTGATTGCCACGTCCTCTTCTACCAGCACGTCTCCGTGCCGGTAAGCGCTCTGGGACATCCACGAAGGCATAAACCAGTCGCCGGTTCCATGGGGCGTCGAATCAGCACGATATTTCTCCTCTAAAATCGAGGGTGTCCAGTAAGCTTTTACTTGGACTAAGTCCTTTTGATCTTGCTGTTTCCACTGGAGACACTTGCCGCACACCGGCTCTAAAGTGAGTTGGTAGCGTGGGAGCCGGTGCACATTCATTGTACCGGCGCGCCCTCTCGCGGCACTCGAGCAATGGACAAAGGTAGTCGGTTATGCTACCATTATAGGTAACAGGGAGAGGGGTTTTGGCCATATTCGTAGGAGTCTCCACTAAAAACGCACTGTCAGTGGGAATCACTTTACCTCTATGAGTACGCCTATAGTGGAGTTTTGCCTGAGCAAGCGAATTAAAATCGAGAGAGCAAGTCGGGCAAACCATCCGTGGTCGAGCTTTCATTGGCCCCTTGCACCGGCGTAAATGACAGGCCAAATTATGCGGGGAGTCCGAATTATATTTCTTGCATTTGTTGCAAGAAAATTTGATAATACCAATTCGCCGGTGCTTTAAATTCCAGTGTTTTAGGAGAAGGGTAGGGGAGGAGAATTTAGAGCCACATTTATCTATGGGACAACGATAGTCCACCACGGAAGGCCCACCTGCTGGGATTATGGCAAAGGGAGCTTGGTTATGAAATTGTCCACTTGCCATGTCCGGACCAGATGAACTATAAGAAAAATTAGAATAAATAAATGGCTTCGGTCAAGCGTGATCGCGCCTACCTAACTAAATATATATACTACTTAATTGCCTTGCGGCAAGAGTCCAAGCGCTATAAAGCTTTAAAACAACAAAAACAAAACAAAAATGTCCAGAGCTCAAAGTGAACTCTCCTGACTACTGAGGGCTTGCGCCGACTGCACTGACTAAGTTTAAGCGATCTTTAGGTCTTGACAGGCGTCGACGCTGGGGCAGGATAGCAGCTCCCACGTTGCGCTCACTCAGTAGCCGGATTGCACTGCGTCGTCAGGGGCAAGGCGTGGTGTTTGTCCTTTTGTCCTTGGAGTAGGTGAGGCCCCTGACACGCAAGTCTTTCACTTTGAGCTCGGCGTCTTCACTCCCTGGATTTACGATGATATGCTTGAAACCGCCGGCGACAGCTGCTGAGTGTATTCCTCGATTGAATTGGAAGCTAAAATGCAACGACGACGACTGGCGGTAAAAGTTTTCTGATGATTGAAGTTGAATCTGTAGTCCAAATAATCCAGTTGCTATTTAAGTTGAATCTGTAGTCCAAATAATCCAGTTGCTATATAAGTTGGTTAATCCAGTATTGAAATATCCTTGCTGTGTAATCCGGTAATAAGTTGAGTTTTGAGGTACGTAGATCCGATGTGTCATCAGAAAAACTAGCAGCAACTACACTTCATCTTAGCCAAAAGGCCGAGAAGCGAAATTCATTTCAGCGCATTTTATTGCCATTTATGCGCTTCTCGGCCTTCATTTGTTTTTTGCTGAAGTCACTTTTTATCAATTTTTCATCGAAGCTCGGCCTTCATTTTTGCTGGAGTAACAATTTTACTATTTTAAATTGCCTCTCGACATTCACTTTATGCTCGAGACCTTTATCAATTTTCCTCGCTTCTCGACATCCATTCTATGTCCAAGTCCTCTTGTTATAGCATTTTTCGTCGCTTTTCTGTCGTCATTCTATGTCCGAGTCCTTTATCACTTCTCGGCCCTAATTCAATGCCAAAGTCCCCTTCTTTGTCAAACGTAATCGCTAATCGGATTCTTCCTTTTTCCAATAATTTTCATCAGTTGGCGCGGCCTCTATTCCATTTTCAATTCCCTCTTTTTCAATGCTTCTCGACTCCAATCTATTATGCTCAAGTCCTTCTTTCTTAATTGCTTATTGGCTATTCTATGCTTTTTCATAATTTCTTTGCTTCGCCGCCTCTATTCTATGCTCAAATATTTTGTTACGTACATTTTCATCGCCTTTCAGCTTGCTTTCCAATCTAAAATCCTCTTTTATTGTATTTGATATCTTTTCACCCTTATGCTACGTTCAGGTCCTCTTTTATAATGTTTAATCGCTTCTCGGCATTCATTCCAAGACCTTTTTGTCAAATATCAACGCTAATCGACCTCCATTCCATCCTCAAGTGTTTCTTTTTTTTCAAAAATTTACCTCAGTTCTCCTGTTCAATTCCTTTTTTCATCAATTTTCATCGCTACTTGGGCTTTATACAATGCTACTTCTCGGGCTTCAGTCTATGCTAAGTCCTTTTCTTTTGATCATTTATAATCGTTTCTGTCAATTCATTCTATGCTCGATTAATTTTTATCGCTCCTCGGCTTCCAACCTCTACGATTTCCAAAGTTTCATCGCCCTTCGATCTATATTCTATGCTCAAACCTCAAGTCCGTTTTGTCATTTTTCATCGATTCTCGGTTCCATTCCATACTCACTCCTTTCTGTCAATTTGGATCACTTCCCGGCCTTTCTTCTATGTTAAAGTCTTTCGTCCTTTTTATATCTTCGCAAACTTCATTTTATGCTGGCGTTATTTTTGTTGTCATTCGGCATCAATCTATGATCCAATTCTTATTTCGCTTCACTGAGACGCGGTAAATCTGTGGCCCATACCTGACGAAAGGAAATTTCTGAGTGGATTTGTTCACACCAATTCATTGAAAATTAATTGTGATTGGTAACATATAACGTTAGTGAGTTGGATTACAGCATTAGCCACAAACAAACCAAATGATTTCAATATTATTGTGAAATATAAGGACTTACAGGTGCATGCCAATTGATTAAACTTGAAAGCACTTGCTAGTTATATCGCTTATTTTGCCAATTAAATAGTATTTGATTGCACAGCACAAGTTCCCAACTTGTGTTGCACTGCGATGGGTGGCGTTGATCTCTGAGATCAGCGTTTGTCCTTTTATCCTGTACCTAGGAAAGGAGGAAAGTACTACAAAAAATTGTTCTTCCATGTTTTATATTGCGGTATGGAAAACATATGTTTTGTACCTGAAATGCGGAGGGAAAACTAGCCATTTGCAGTATCGTCTCCAAATCATAAGAAAAATTCTAGAGAAGCATAAACCTGAAGAAGAGTCTGTCATCGTTCGACCAATGACCTCCCCATCACCATTACGTTTGTGTGGTAGGCGCGTTTGCCACCAACGTTTGGGGAGGAGAGGCCTACCCGACGTTGCTTTCTTTGCTCCAAGAAGTAAAAGATCAGGCGGGAAACCCGATATTACTGCGAGAATTGCCATAATAGCCCCATATGTGGATCCATGTTTCAAGATCTATCACACAGCGAATTTTTTTCTTATTCCACAGTTTCGTTCTGTTTGTTGTTAGCAAGCTAGTATGACATTTTAAGTCATGATTGATTATTTTCATAAGTGTTGCCATCATAGGCCCCTTCGATTCAAGATTTACACATTGAAACACTGATCTTTCTCGTACGCTAAAGCTTAACATACTTTCTATTTAAAACTGTGAAAAAACTCAGGAGATCCACCAAATCAGAAATGTCAAACATGAGCCACAGATGGACCGCGCCTCAGTGGCGTGATCCAGCAATGATTCGTACTTAACAAAACTTGTTTGGACATATATTTTCTGACTGGGTATCTTTGACTCACTGTGCATTTCGATGGTTTTTCTACTTGCTTGCGTTTCGTTTTAGGTGAAGAAATTGCTTTGAAAAGTCAGTAGTACTGTTTGGTGGGTGTGTCCGTACCGAGTTTTGAACTCCAATTTAGGGGGAAAAGGAAGGTCCCAGAGAGCTCAAAATTGGTCAGCATGACGGATAGATGAGATGATCAGTTAGGTCAATTAGAAGTCAAGTTTTTGGCCATTTTTGTCCAAATTGGCCGCCGGGGAAAGGGTTAATAAGTGATACATCTGTGGCTAAGTATGAGTAATGCGGTATCAGTCACGGTAAAAATATCATCAATTGTAAATGACGGAAGTTTTTATTTTGCCAAGTAAAAAACGATCTAAGTCAATAAGTTAACAGTATGATTTTAAAATTTCGGAAATTATCTGGGTAAAAATAATATTAAAAAATGTCTTGCATATTTTGAAGGGAAAACAGCATTAAACAATTGAGTCATGAGTTATCTAAGGGCGAATAAACGTTTCATCTTTTAAAGTCCTCTGATTGAAACGTTCAAATAGTAAAAGCCGGTTGCTCTGTTAAGAAAAGAAATAGGCAATACATAATGGAAATTAATATTAAATTTACTTTAAACAAGTTTTCGTGCCACATTCGTCGTAAAAGTTGAACAAAATTAATAGTATACATTTTTTGAGAGTAGCGCGTATTAGAAAACATTTGAATAAGGTAAATAGAATTAGAGAATATAGTAAATATTTGTAACTTTGCAGTGCCGATGGTCTCCTTAATTTATTCGCGATAAATCATCTTCCAAATTCGTATATTTCAAATGTTTTAAAAAAGTATCACCTTGATCAGCTCCGTCCATTCATGGACATACAAAAATAAAAAACTGTGTTTTTACAATTAATAAAGTCCAGTGGCCGTAATTTGTAATGCTTTGTTAGACTTTGTTGAAATAGCAAAAGTACAAATATATTGAGTGCATCAGATTCATTTTTAAAAAGATTAAAGAAAATAGTGTTGGTAACTTTGCAATGACAATGTTATCTTCATTTACTGATACTCGTTTTTTAACGCTGATTCCCGATTCCTTGTCGCTTGCTTCAGGTTAGTATCAAACGTTAGTATTGTGTACAGAACATTTTCTCTGGCCTTTCTCAAATCAGATATATAACTCTGTCAAGCATGGGTCACTGGTGTTTTGCGTTTTGTCAGCATGATCCCGTAGTGACTCATGCTCGTGCCAAAGTCAAGATTAGAAATAGCTTAACTTTTTAGCAAATGTAATTTCACTTAAAGAACTTCGAATTTTACCTTACATTTGTAGACTTATTATGATTATGATCGATAATTGAAGCGGCAACGTGGGAAAATTCTGCTGTAGCATCATTTATTTATTTATTAAAAAAAGACCAATTCAGTTCAACGAAACAAATTATTCGAATCACTAGTGAATCAGACTAGCCAACAAACCAGAACCACATATTTACAAACCAGCCTGCATACCGATATCTAGCCTGAAAAAGTTGATACCGGTAGCCCATATGTCGGTCTTTATGCCATCTTTATCGCTACAAACCTGGCATTGTACGAAATCACAATTCATTTTTTTTTGGTCATTATTTTTGTCCAATGCTAACAAAAATCAATGCCTATCAGTACCGGTATTCGTGCACGAAAAACGTCGTTCAATGATAGGGTATAAACGCAACATTGCAGAAAAGTGAACAACTAACAGGTTCAGAACACATAGTACTTTCTATGCTTTTGTCTGACTCCATACAGGTATTCTTCGCCAAAATCAGAATTCTCATCACACACTCATGACACATTCAGCAAGGCCAGCAAGAACAGATGCACATCGCGATGAAAACACAGACCAACGCAACGTCAACGTAATAAAAATTCGAAGGTTGGAATTCGGTGCGGTGAAGATCAGCGTTAAAAGGCCGCAATACACGTAAAGTTGTCTTACCGATACGTTGCGTTGATCTGTAGGACAAACAATAAAACCGGCAATATACGGTTGCATTACTTTGCGTTGATAACCGCTCGGGCGTATAAAGGGTCAGTTTTACCATTGAATCTCAGACTCGCATCTCGCCCACTTGCCAAGTCAGGCAAGCATATTTAGTTCCGGCAGTTACGCCCTCCGGCGTATGAACAGATGAAGAGCAATATGAGAAGGCAGAGATTCAGAAAACTTCTATTGGTGTGTATAATTTACAAAAGGGGGAAGGGAAAAGGCTATGGGTGTGACAAACGGAGACAGTATTGTTAAGCCATACTATTTTATTCAAAATCTTAAAAAAACGGTTGAATGCAATAAAGAATAAGCACAAATAAATATATGTACACAGAAAATGAAACGCATAAACTTTACATAGCTCGGGGCGATAGAAAGATAAATAATGACAACCGACCAAGCATGGGCGCTATAACATATACTATGGAAAATATTGGAACGGGCTGAGCTACGTCTAAGTAAACAGAACGTAATATACTCACACTTAGTAATACATAGAAGAATCCAAATGTCACAATACGGAACACATGATAATATTTGCCACATTACGGATCACATAATAATATTAACTAAAATTACAACATTACAGTCTGCAAAGAAGTTTTGTTCAGTCTAGAGAATACGTCCTTCCGCCGCAGCGGTCATAACTTTAATGCGCTCCCGTCGACACAAATGAACGCGAACCATGCATCCATATATAATGACGGGGCAATAAGCAAGAACTCTGAGAACGTTCGAACGTCGAATTATAAAAGACAATAATGGCGTTCGAAGCGGAAAAATGATCGACATCAACAACAGGATCGACCAAGCACGATACAACGATATCTACGAAGGATAGCCTAAAACCGTATAGATTAAGGGGAATGCACACATCCACGGCTACGACAGCTTGCGACTTTTTGTCGCTGATTCCCAATGCACACATCCACGATTTTCGCTGCCCTGTGCGATGGACACGGCTGAATTTCGTGCTGCTACGGCTCTACCACAAAGTTGAAATTGTTCAACTTTGTCGTAGAGCCGTACGACTGACTGACATTTTCCTGCATATTTTGGCGTTTGTATTGACTTGTTAGTAAGGTTTTTAAAAAGTAGATGCTAATAATCGATTTCTCTGGGGCTGGGGAGGTAATTCTACACTGATATTACTTGATACTATGTCATCATACGTTACCGGTACAAAGTAGGCTACCGGTACTAGTAAGCGTATGCCTGTCGAATCATTGAAAATATATATGTTTTAATGAATTTAGGTTGTATTTTGTTAAAATATTCATATGCAGCTATATATATCAATCGCGGAGGGATGAATAATTTGTAGCGGTCTGCCATCGTATCGGGGACGTGTGTATTGAAATCGCATGCAGCCACTATCGGCCATAAAATGGCCGATCAGAAATTTCCCGAAATAAAAATTCTTCACAGTGAATGGACAAACCTGATGGAATATAAAAAGCTTCGAACATGTTCAGTCTTTGGAACCCAATTTCTGTTCTGAAATTTTGGATTTGGTGGATTTCATGTATTGTGTTTTGGCAACCCTGGAAATTCCCTTACAATTATTCCGAGCCTTTCTATAAAGTCGTCTATTATCGCTGTTGGAATGTCGCCGACAGCAGTGGAAGCGATGGCTTCTCGCCCGCTTTTGCCGACGAGCAATCCGGTGAAAAC
>OZ023145.1:3965443-4004238 GCA_963675895.2 Styela plicata | reverse complement strand
TGTTACATTCTGTACTCTTTCGTTATTCTGATGGACAATAGATTTTAGATACAAAAGTGTTTTGATACTTGGTTTTGATATCAAGAAGTTTGCAGTTATAAACAATTGTCCCTTTTACATTTTTTTGAAAAATACGCTATCTAAGTTTGCAGTTATAAACAAAATCTAACATCTCAAATCTGCTGAGACAAACAATACAATCATAAATTTTTTTAAAAATCTTGAATTTTTGGCAAAGCACATAAATGTTTGGAATCGTATTAATAGATTTTAATTGCCTGCATTTTGTGGAAGACTCTAAGAATGTTTCAAAATTCTGGTAGTTTTTCGGAGTTGACTAAAAAATAGTCGGATTAGCATAACCTATTTGTACAACTTTCGAAATTTTAAATTTGGCTACAGTTTGTTACATTCTGTACTCTTTCGTTATTCTGATGGACAATAGATTTTAGATACAAAAGTGGTTTGATACTTGGTTTTGATATCAAGAATTTTGCAGTTTCCCTTTAATTTTTTTGAACAAATACGCTAATCTAAGTTTGCAGATTATAAACAATTTGTCCCTTTTTACAATCTGAAAAATACGCTATCTCAAATCTGCTGAAACAAACAATACAATCATAAATTTTTTAAAAATCTTGAATTTTTGACAAAGCACATAAATGTTTGCAATCTTATTTATAGATTTTAATTGCCTGCATTTAGTGGTAAGACTCTAAGAATGTTTCAACATTCTGGTAGGTTTTCGGAGTTGACTAGAAAATAGTCGGATTGGCATAACCTATTTGTACAACTTTCGAAAATTTTAAATTTGGCTACAGTTTGTTACATTCTGTACTCTTTCGTTATTCTGATGGACAACAGATTTTAGATACAAAAGTGGTTTGATACTTGGTTTCGATATCAAGAATTTTGCAGTTTACGCTATCTAAGTTTGCAGTTATAAACAATTGTCCCTTTTACAATCTTCAAAAATACGCCATCTCAAATCGGCTGAGATAAAAACAATACAATCATAAATTTTTTAAAAATCTTGAATTTTTGGGCAAAAGCACGATAAATGTTTGGAATCGTATTTATAGATTTTAATTGCCTGCATTTTGTGGTAAGACTCTAAGAATGTTTCAAAATTCTGGTAGGTTTTTGGAGGTGACTAAAAAATAGTCGGATTAGCATAACCTATTTGTACAGCTTTCGAAAATTTTAAATTTGGCTACAGTTTGTTACATTCTGTACTCTTTCGTTATTCTGATGGAAAACCGATTTTAAATACAAAAGTGGTTTGATACTTGGTTTTGATATCTAGAATTTTGCAGGTATAAACAATTGTCCCTTTTACATTTTTTGAAAAATGCGCTATCTAAGTTTGCGGTTATAAACTATTGTCCCTTTTACAATCTTGAAAAATACGCTATCTCAAATCTGCTGAGACAAACAATACAATCATAAATTTTTTAAAAATCTTGAATTTTTGGCAAAACACATAAATGTTTGGAATTGTATTTAAAAATTTTAATTCCTGCATTTTGTGGTACGAATCCTAAGAAAATTTTTAAAAATTCTGGTAGGTTTTCGGAGTTGACTAAAAAATAGTCGGATTAGCATAAGCTATTTGTAAAACTTTCGAAAATTTAAATTTGGCTACAGTTTGTTACATTCTGTACTCTTTCGTTATTCTGATGGACTATAGATTTTAGATACAAAAGTGTTTTGATACTTGGTTTTGATATCAAGAAGTTTGCAGTTGTAAACAATTGTACCTTTTACATTTTTTGAAAAATACGCTATCTAAGTTTGCAGTTATAAACAATCTCAAATCTGCTGAGACAAACAAGACAATCATAAATTTTTTAAAAATCTTGAATTTTTGGCAAAACACATAAATGTTTGGAATCGTATTTATAGATTTTAATTGCCTGCATTTTGTGGTAAAACTCTAAGAATGTTTCAAAATTCTGGTAGGTTTTCGGAGTTGACTAAAAAATAGTCGGATTAGCATAACCTATTTGTACAGCTTTCGAAAATTTTAAATTTGGCTACAGTTTGTTACATTCTGTACTCTTTCGTTATTCTGATGGACAACCGATTTTAAATACAAAAGTGGTTTGATACTTGGTTTTGATATCTAGAATGTTGCAGTTATGAACAATTGTCCCTTTTACATTTTTTGAAAAATGCGCTTTCTAAGTTTGCAGTTATAAACAATTGTCCCTTTTAAAATCTTGAAAAATACGCTATCTCAAATCTGCTGAGACAAACAATACAATCATAAATTTTTTAAAAATCTTGAATTTTTGGCAAAACACATAGATGTATGGAATTGTATTTAAAAATTTTAATTGCCTGCATTTTGTGGTAAGAATCTAAGAATTTTTCAAAATTCTGGTAGGTTTTCGGAGGTGACTAAAAAATAGTCGGATTAGCATAACCTATTTGTACAGCTTTCGAAAATTTTAAATTTGGCTACAGTTTGTTACATTCTGTACTCTTTCGTTATTCTGATGGACTATAGATTTTAGATACAAAAGTGTTTTGATACTTGGTTTTGATATCAAGAAGTTTGCAGTTGTAAACAATTGTACCTTTTACATTTTTTGAAAAATACGCTATCTAAGTTTGCAGTAATAAACAGTCTCAAATCTGCTGAGACAAACAAGACAATCATAAATTTTTTAAAAATCTTGAATTTTTGGCAAAGCACATAAATGTTTGGAATCGTATTTATAGATTTTAATTGCCTGCATTTTGTGGTAAGACTCCAAGAATGTTTCAAAATTCTGGTAGGTTTTCGGAGTTGACTAAAAAATAGTCGGATTAGCATAACCTATTTGTACAGCTTTCGAAATTTTTAAATTTGGCTACATTTTTTTACATTCTGTACTCTTTCGTTATTCTGATGGACAACAGATTTTAGATGCAAAAGTGGCTTGATACTTGGTTTTGATATCAAGAATTTTGCAGTTATAAACAATTGTCCCTTTTAAATTTTTTTGAAAAATACGCTATCTAAGTTTGCAGTTATAAACAATTGTCCCTTTTACAATCTTGAAAAAAGTACGCTATCTCAAATCTGCTGAAACAAACAATACAATCATAAATTTTTTTAAAAGTCTTGAATTTTTGACAAAGCACATAAATGTTTGCAAATCTTATTTATAGATTTTTAATTGCCTGCATTTTTGTGGTAAGACTCTAAGAATGTTTCAACATTCTGGTAGGTTTTCGGAGTTGACTAGAAAATAGTCGGATTGGCATAACCTATTTGTACAACTTTCGAAAATTTTAAATTTGGCTACAGTTTGTTACATTCTGTACTCTTTCGTTATTCTGATGGACAACAGATTTTAGATACAAAAGTGGTTTGATACTTGGTTTCGATATCAAGAATTTTGCAGATTACGCTATCTAAGTTTGCAGTTATAAACAATTGTCCCTTTTACAATCTTGAAAAATACGCCATCTCAAATCGGCTGAGATAAAAACAATACAATCATAAATTTTTTAAAAATCTTGAATTTTTGGCAAAGCACATAAATGTTAGGAATCGTATTTATAGATTTTGATTGCCTGCATTTTGTGGTAAGACTCTAAGAATTTTGAAAAATTTTGGTAGGTTTTCGGAGGTGACTAAAAATAGTCGGATTAGCATAACCTATTTGAACAACTTTCGAAAATTTTAAATTTGGCTACAGTTTGTTACATTCTGTACTCTTTCGTTATTCTGATGGAGAATAGATTTTAGATACAAAAGTAGTTTGATACTTGGGTTTTTATATCAAGAAGTTTGCAGTTATAAACAATTGTAACCTTTTTACATTTTTTTGAAAATACGCTATCTACGTTTGCAGTTATAAACAATTGTCCTTTCACATTCCTAAAAAATACGCTATCTCAAATCTTCTGAGACAAACAATACAATCAAAATTTTTTAAAAATCTTGAATTTTTCGCAAAGCACATAAATGTTAGGAAATCGTATTTATAGATTTTGATTGCCTGCATTTTGTGGTAAGACTCTAAGAATTGTTTTAAAATTCTGGTAGGTTTTCGAGGAGTTGAACTAAAAAATAGTCGGATTAGCATAACCTATTTGTACAACTTTCGAAAATTTTAAATTTGACTACAGTTTGTTACATTCTGTACTCTTTCGTTATTCTGATAGACAACAGATTTTAGATACAAAAGTGTTTTGATACTTGGTTTTGATATCAAGAAGTTTGCACTTATAAACAATTGTACCTTTTACATTTTTTGAAAAATACGCTATCTAAGTTTGCAGTTATAAACAATTGTCCCTTTCAAATTCTTCAGCGTGTTACGCTATCTCAAATCTGCTGAACTACACAAACAATACAATCATTTAAATTTTTTAAAAATCTTGAATTTTTGGCAAAGCACATAAATGTTTGGAATTGTATTTATAGATTTTAATTGCCTGCATTTTGTGGTAAGACTCTAAGAATGTTTCAAAATTCTGGTAGGTTTTCGGAGTTGACTAAAAAATAGTCGGATTAGCATAACCTATTTGTACAACTTTCGAAAATTTTAAATTTGGCTACAGTTTGTTTACATTCTGTACTCTTTCGTTATTCTGATGGACAATATATTTTAGATACAAAAGTGTTTTGATACTTGGTTTTGATATATCAAGAAGTTTGCAGTTATAAACAATGTGGTAAGACTATAAGAATGTTTCAAAATTCTTGTAGGTTTTCGGAGTTGACTAAAAAATAGTCGGATTAGCATAACCTATTTGTACAACTTTCGAAAATTTTTCATTTGACTACAGTTTGTTACATTCTGTACTCTTTGGTTATTCTGATGGATCAATAGATTTTAGATACAAAAAGTGTTTTGATACTTGGTTTTGATATCAAGAAGTTTGCAGTTATAAACAATTGTTCCTTTTACATTTTTTAAAAAATACGCTATCTTAGGTTGAAGTTATATAAACAATTGTCCCTTTTACAATCTTGAAAAAAATACGCTATCTCAAATCTGCTGAGACAAACAATACAATCATAAATTTTTTAAAAATCTTGAATTTTTGGCAAAACAACGCATAAATGTTTGGAATCTTATTTATAGATTTTAATTGCCTGCATTTTGTGGTAAGTTTTCTAAGAATGTTTCAAAATTCTGGTAGGTTTTCGGAGTTTGACTAAAAAAAATAGTCGGATTAGCATAACCTATTTGTACAATTTTCGAAAATTTTAAATTTTCTATAATTTGCTACATTCTGTACTCTTTCGGTATTCTGATGGACAACAGATTTTAGATACAAAAGTGTTTTGATACTTGATTTTGATATCAAGAATTTTGCAGTCATAAAACAATTGTCCCTTTTACATTTTTTGAAAAAAATCTAAGTTTGCAGTTATAAACAATTGTCACTTTTACAATCTTGAAAAATACGCCATCTCTAATCTGCTGAGACAAACAATACAATCATAAATTGTTTAAAAAATCTTGAATTTTTGGCAAAACGCATAAATGTTTGGAATTGTATTTATAGATTTTAATTGCCTGCATTTTGTTGTAAGACTCTAAGAATTTTTTCAAAATTCTGGTAGGTTTTTTCGGAGTTGACTAAAAAATAGTCGGATTAGCATAACCTATTTGTATAACTTTCGAAAATTTTAAATTTGGCTACAGTTTGTTACAATCTGTACTCTTTCGTTATTCTGATGGAGAATAGATTTTAGATACAAAAGTGTTTTGATACTTGGTTTTGATATAAAGAAGTTTGCAGTTATAAACAATTGTCCCTTTTACAATATCTCAAATCTGCTGAGACAAACAATAAAATCATAAATTTTTTAAAAATCTTGAATTTTTGGCAAAACGCGTAAATGTTTTGGAATCGTATTTGTAGATTTTAATTGCCTGCATTTTGTGGTAAGACTCTAAGAATGTTTCAAAATTCTGGTAGGTTTTCGGAGTTGACTAAAAAATAGTCGGATTAGCATAACCTATTTGTACAACTTTCGAAAATTTTAAATTTGGCTACAGTTTGTTACATTCTGTACTTTTTCGTTATTCTGATGGAGAATAGATTTTAGATACAATAGTGTTTTGATACTTGGTTTTGATATCAAGAAGCTTTCAGTTATAAACAATTGTACCTTTTACATTTTTTGAAAAATATTCTATCTAAGTTTGCAGTTATAAACAATTGTCCCTTTTACATTCTTGAAAAATACGCTATCTCAAATCTGCTGGGACAAACAATACAATCATAAATTTTTTAAAAATCTTGAAATTTTGGCAAAGCACGTAAATGTTTGGAATCGTATTTATAGATTTTAATTGCCTGCATTTTGTGGTAAGTCTCTAAGAATGTTTCAAAATTCTGGTAGGTTTTCGAAGTTGACTAAAAAAATAGTCGGATTAGCATAACCTATTTGTACAACTTTCGAAAATTTTAAATTTGGCTATAATTTGCTACATTCTTTACTCTTTCGGTAATCTGATGGACAACATTTTTTAAGATACAAAAGTGTGTTTTGATACTTGATTTTGATATCAAGAATTTTGCAGTTATAAACAATTGTCCCTTTTTACATTTTTTGAAAAAATTTGCTATTTAAGTTTGCAGTTATAAACAATTGTCCCTTTTACAATTTTGAAAAATACGCCATCTCTAATCTGCTGAGACAAACAATACAATCTTAAATTGTTTAAAAATCTTGAATTTTTGGCAAAATGTTTGGAATTGTATTGATAGATTTTAATTGCCTGCATTTTGTGGTAAGACTCTAAGAATTTTTCAAAATTCTGGTAGGTTTTCGGAGGTGATTAAAAATAGTCGGATTAGCATAACCTATTTGTACAACTTTCGAAAATTTTAAATTTGACTACAGTTTGTTACATTCTGTACTCTTTCGTTATTCTGATGGTCAACAGATTTTAGATACAAAAGTGGTTTGATGCTTGGTTTTGATATCAAGAATTTTGCAGTTGTAAACAATTGTCCCTTTTACATTTTTTGAAAAATACGCTATCTAAGTTTGCAGTTATAAAATCATAAATTTTTTAAAAATCTTGAATTTTTGGCAAAGCACATAAATGTTTGGAATCGTATTTATAGATTTTAATTGCCTGTATTTTGTGGTAAGACTCTAAGAATGTTTCAAAATTCTGGTAGGTTTTCGGAGTTGACTAAAAAATAGTCGGATTAGCGTAACCTATTTGTACAACTTTCGAAAATTTTAAATTTGGCTACAGTTTGCTACATTCTGTACTCTTTCGGTTTTCTGATGGACAACAGATTTTAGATACAAAAGTGTTTTGATACTTGGTTTTGATATCAAGAATTTTGCAGTTATAAACAATTGTCCCTTTTACAATTTTGAAAAATACGCAATCTCTAATCTGCTGAGACAAACAATACAATCATAAATTGTTTTAAAAATCTTTGAATTTTTGGCAAAACGCATAAATGTTTGGAATTGTATTTATAGATTTTAATTGCCTGCATTTTGTGGTAAGACTCTAAGAATTTTTCAAAATTCTGGTAAGTTTTCGGAGGTGACTAAAAAATAGTCGGATTAGCATAACCTATTTGTACAACTTTCGGAAATTTTTAATTTGGCTACAGTTTCTTACATTCTGTACTCTTTCGTTATTCTGATGGACAATAGATTTTTAGATACAAAAGTGTTTTTGATACTTGGTTTTTATATCAAGAAGTTTGCAGTTATAAACAATGTGGTAAGACTCTAAGAATGTTTCAAAATTCTGGTAGGTTTTCGGAGAGTTGACTAAAAAATAGTCGGATTAGCATAAGCTATTTGTACAACTTTCGAAAATTTTAAATTTGGCTATAATTTGCTTCATTCTGTACTCTTTCGGTATTCTGATGGACAACAGATTTTAGATACAAAAGTGTTTTGATACTAGATTTTGATATCAAGAATTTTGCAGTCATAGACAATTGTCCCTTTTACATTTTTTGAAAAATTTGCTATTTAAGTTTGCAGTTATAAACAATTGTCCCTTTTACAATCTTGAAAAATACGCCATCTCTAATCTGCTGAGACAAACAATACAATCATAAATTGTTTAAAAATCTTGAATTTTTGGCAAAACGCATAAATGTTTGGAATTGTATTTATAGATTTTAATTGCCTGCATTTTGTGGTAAGACTCTAAAGAATTTTTCAAAATTCTGGTAGGTTTTCGGAGTTGACTAAAAAATAGTCGGATTAGCATAACCTATTTGTACAACTTTCGAAAATTTTTAAATTTGGCTACAGTTTGTTACAATCTGTACTCCTTCGTTATTCTGATGGAGAATAGATTTTAGATACAAAAGTGTTTTGATACTTGGTTTTGATATCAAGAAGCTTTCAGTTATAAACAATTGTACCTTTTACATTTTTTGAAAAATATTCTATCTAAGTTTTGCAGTTATAAACAATAGTCCCTTTTACATTCTTGAAAAATACGCTATCTCAAATCTGCTGAGACAAACAATACAATCATAAATTTTTTAAAAATCTTGAATTTTTGGCAAAGCACGTAAAATGTTTGGAATCGTATTTATAGATTTTTAATTGCCTGCATTTTGTGGTAAGACTCTAAGAATGTTTCAAAATTCTGGTAGGTTTTCGGAGTTGACTAAAAAAATAGTCGGATTAGCATAACCTATTTGTACAACTTTCGAAAATTTTAAATTTGGCTATAATTTGCTACATTCTGTACTCTTTCGGTAATCTGATGGACAACATTTTTAAGATACAAAAAGTGTTTTGATACTTGATTTTGACATCAAGAATTTTGCAGTTATAAACAATTGTCCCTTTTACATTTTTTGAAAAATTTGCTATCTAAGTTTGCAGTTATAAAACAATTGTCCCTTTTACAATTTTTGATAAATACGCCATCTCTAATCTGCTGAGACAAACAATACAATCATAAATTGTTTAAAAATCTTGAATTTTTGGCAAAACGCATAAATGTTTGGAATTGTATTTATAGATTTTTTAATTGCCTGCATTTTGTGGTAAGAGTCGAAGAATTTTTCAAAATTCTGGTAGGTTTTCGGAGGTGATTAAAAATAGTCGGATTAGCATAACCTATTTGAACATCTTTCGAAAATTTTTAATTTGGCTACAGTTTTCTTACATTCTGTACTATTTCGTTATTCTGATGGGCAAGAGATTTTAGATACAAAAGTGTTTTGATACTTGGTTTTGATATCAAGAAGTTTGCAGTTATAAACAATGTGGTAAGACTCTAAGAATGTTTCAAAATTCTGGTAGGTTTTCGGAGTTGACTTAAAAATAGTCGGATTAGCATAACCTATTTGTACACCTTTCGAAAATTTTAAATTTGACTACAGTTTGTTACATTCTGTACTCTTTCGTTATTCTGATGGTCAACAGATTTTAGATACAAAAGTGGTTTGATGCTTGGTTTTGATATTAAGAATTTTGCAGTTATAAACAATTGTCCCTTTTACATTTTTTAAAAAATACGCTATCTAAGTTTGCAGTTATAAAATCATAAATTTTTAAAAAATCTTGAATTTTTGCAAAGCACATAAATGTTTGGAATCGTATTTATAGATTTTAATTGCCTGCATTTTGTGGTAAGACTCTAAGAATGTTTCAAAATTCTGGTAGGTTTTCGGAGTTGACTAAAAAATTGTCGGATGAGCATAACCTATTTGTACAACTTTCGAAAATTTCAAATTTGGCTACAGTTTGTTACATCCTGTACTCTTTCGTTATTCTGATGGAGAATAGATTTTAGATACAAAAGTGTTTTGATACTTGGTTTTGGTATCAAGAAGTTTACAGTTATAAACAATTGTACCTTTTACATTTTTTGAAAAATACGCTATCTAGGTTTGCAGTTATAAAACAATTGTCCCTTTTACATTCTTGAAAAATACGCTATCTCAAATCTGCTGAGACAAACAATACAATCATAAATTTTTTTAAAAATCTTGAATTTTTGGCAAAGCACGTAAATGTTTGGAATCGTATTTATAGATTTTAATTGCCTGCATTTTGTGGTAAGACTCTAAGAATTTTACAAAATTCTGGTTGGTTTTCGGAGATGACTAAAAAATAGTCGGATTAGCATAACCTATTTGTACAACTTTCGAAAATTTTTAATTTGGCTACAGTTTCTTACATTCTGTACTATTTCGTTAATTTGATGGACAATAGATTTTGGATACAAAAGTGTTTTGATACTTGGTTTTGATATCAAGAAGTTTGCAGTTTGAAACTATGTGGTAAGACTCTAAGAATTTTTCAAAATTCTGGTAGGTTTTCGGAGGTGATTAAAAATAGTCGGATTAGCATAACCTATTTGTACAACTTTCGAAAATTTTAAATTTGACTACAGTTTGTTACATTCTGTACTCTTTCGTTATTCTGATGGTCAACAGATTTTAGATACAAAAGTGGTTTGATGCTTGGTTTTGATATCAAGAATTTTGCAGTTGTAAACAATTGTCCCTTTTACATTTTTTGAAAAATACGCTATCTAAGTTTGCAGTTATAAAATCATAAATTTTTTAAAAATCTTGAATTTTTGGCAAAGCACATAAATGTTTGGAATCGTATTTATAGATTTTAATTGCCTGTATTTTGTGGTAAGACTCTAAGAATGTTTCAAAATTCTGGTAGGTTTTCGGAGTTGACTAAAAAATAGTCGGATTAGCGTAACCTATTTGTACAACTTTCGAAAATTTTAAATTTGGCTACAGTTTGCTACATTCTGTACTCTTTCGGTTTTCTGATGGACAACAGATTTTAGATACAAAAGTGTTTTGATACTTGGTTTTGATATCAAGAATTTTGCAGTTATAAACAATTGTCCCTTTTACAATTTTGAAAAATACGCAATCTCTAATCTGCTGAGACAAACAATACAATCATAAATTGTTTAAAAATCTTGAATTTTTGGCAAAACGCATAAATGTTTGGAATTGTATTTATAGATTTTAATTGCCTGCATTTTGTGGTAAGACTCTAAGAATTTTTCAAAATTCTGGTAAGTTTTCGGAGGTGACTAAAAAATAGTCGGATTAGCATAACCTATTTGTACAACTTTCGAAAATTTTTAATTTGGCTACAGTTTCTTACATTCTGTACTCTTTCGTTATTCTGATGGACAATAGATTTTAGATACAAAAGTGTTTTGATACTTGGTTTTATATCAAGAAGTTTGCAGTTATAAACAATGTGGTAAGACTCTAAGAATGTTTCAAAATTCTGGTAGGTTTTCGGAGTTGACTAAAAAATAGTCGGATTAGCATAAGCTATTTGTACAACTTTCGAAAATTTTAAATTTGGCTATAATTTGCTTCATTCTGTACTCTTTCGGTATTCTGATGGACAACAGATTTTAGATACAAAAGTGTTTTGATACTAGATTTTGATATCAAGAATTTTGCAGTCATAGACAATTGTCCCTTTTACATTTTTTGAAAAATTTGCTATTTAAGTTTGCAGTTATAAACAATTGTCCCTTTTACAATCTTGAAAAATACGCCATCTCTAATCTGCTGAGACAAACAATACAATCATAAATTGTTTAAAAATCTTGAATTTTTGGCAAAACGCATAAATGTTTGGAATTGTATTTATAGATTTTAATTGCCTGCATTTTGTGGTAAGACTCTAAGAATTTTTCAAAATTCTGGTAGGTTTTCGGAGTTGACTAAAAAATAGTCGGATTAGCATAACCTATTTGTACAACTTTCGAAAATTTTAAATTTGGCTACAGTTTGTTACAATCTGTACTCCTTCGTTATTCTGATGGAGAATAGATTTTAGATACAAAAGTGTTTTGATACTTGGTTTTGATATCAAGAAGCTTTCAGTTATAAACAATTGTACCTTTTACATTTTTTGAAAAATATTCTATCTAAGTTTGCAGTTATAAACAATAGTCCCTTTTACATTCTTGAAAAATACGCTATCTCAAATCTGCTGAGACAAACAATACAATCATAAATTTTTTAAAAATCTTGAATTTTTGGCAAAGCACGTAAATGTTTGGAATCGTATTTATAGATTTTAATTGCCTGCATTTTGTGGTAAGACTCTAAGAATGTTTCAAAATTCTGGTAGGTTTTCGGAGTTGACTAAAAAAATAGTCGGATTAGCATAACCTATTTGTACAACTTTCGAAAATTTTAAATTTGGCTATAATTTGCTACATTCTGTACTCTTTCGGTAATCTGATGGACAACATTTTTAAGATACAAAAGTGTTTTGATACTTGATTTTGACATCAAGAATTTTGCAGTTATAAACAATTGTCCCTTTTACATTTTTTGAAAAATTTGCTATCTAAGTTTGCAGTTATAAACAATTGTCCCTTTTACAATTTTGATAAATACGCCATCTCTAATCTGCTGAGACAAACAATACAATCATAAATTGTTTAAAAATCTTGAATTTTTGGCAAAACGCATAAATGTTTGGAATTGTATTTATAGATTTTAATTGCCTGCATTTTGTGGTAAGAGTCGAAGAATTTTTCAAAATTCTGGTAGGTTTTCGGAGGTGATTAAAAATAGTCGGATTAGCTTAACCTATTTGAACATCTTTCGAAAATTTTTAATTTGGCTACAGTTTCTTACATTCTGTACTATTTCGTTATTCTGATGGGCAAGAGATTTTAGATACAAAAGTGTTTTGATACTTGGTTTTGATATCAAGAAGTTTGCAGTTATAAACAATGTGGTAAGACTCTAAGAATGTTTCAAAATTCTGGTAGGTTTTCGGAGTTGACTTAAAAATAGTCGGATTAGCATAACCTATTTTGTACACCTTTCGAAAATTTTTAAATTTGACTACAGTTTGTTACATTCTGTACTCTTTCGTTATTCTGATGGTCAACAGATTTTAGATACAAAAGTGGTTTGATGCTTGGTTTTGATATTAAGAATTTTGCAGTTATAAACAATTGTCCCTTTTACATTTTTTAAAAAATACGCTATCTAAGTTTGCAGTTATAAAATCATAAATTTTTAAAAAATCTTAAATTTTTGCAAAGCACATAAATGTTTGGAATCGTATTTATAGATTTTAATTGCCTGCATTTTGTGGTAAGACTCTAAGAATGTTTTCAAAATTCTGGTAGGTTTTCGGAGTTGACTAAAAAAATTGTCGGATGAGCATAACCTATTTGTACAACTTTCGAAAATTTCAAATTTGGGCTACAGTTTGTTACATCCTGTACTCTTTCGTTATTCTGATGGAGAATAGATTTTAGATACAAAAGTGTTTTGATACTTGGTTTTTGGTATCAAGAAGTTTACAGTTATAAACAATTGTACCTTTTACATTTTTTGAAAAATACGCTATCTAGGTTTGCAGTTATAAACAATTGTCCCTTTTACATTCTTGAAAAATACGCTATCTCAAATCTGCTGAGACAAACAATACAGTCATAAATTTTTTTAAAAATCTTGAATTTTTGGCAAAGCACGTAAATGTTTGGAATCGTATTTATAGATTTTAATTGCCTGCATTTTGTGGTAAGACTCTAAGAATTTTACAAAATTCTGGTTGGTTTTCGGAGATGACTAAAAAAATAGTCGGATTAGCATAACCTATTTGTACAACTTTCGAAAATTTTTTAATTTGGCTACAGTTTCTTACATTCTGTACTATTTCGTTAATTTGATGGACAATAGATTTTGGATACAAAAGTGTTTTGATACTTGGTTTTGATATCAAGAAGTTTGCAGTTTGAAACTATGTGGTAAGACTCTAAGAATGTTTCAAAATTCTGGTAGGGTTTTCGGAGTTGACTAAAAAATAGTCGGATTAGTATAACCTATATGTACAACTTTCGGAAATTTTAAATTTGGCTACAGTTTGTTACATTCTGTACTCTTTCGTTATTTTGATGGACAACAGATTTTAGATACAAAAGTGGTTTGATGCTTGGTTTTGATATCAAGAATTTTTCAGTTATAAACAATTGTCCCTTTTACATTTTTTGAAAAATACGCTATCTAAGTTTGCAGTTATAAAATCATAAATTTTTTAAAAATCTTGAATTTTTGGCTAAGCACATAAATGTTTGGAATCGTATTTATAGATTTTAATTGCTTGCATTTTTGTGGTAAGACTCTAAGAAAGTTTTCAAAATTCTGGTAGGTTTTCGGAGTTGACTAAAAAATAGTCGGATTAGCATAACCTATTTGTACAACTTTCGAAAATTTTAAATTTGGCTACAGTTTGTTACATTCTGTACTCTTTTGTTATTCTGATGGAGAATAGATCTTAGATACAAAAGGATTTTACATTTTTTGAAAAATACGCTATCTAAGTTTGCAGTTATAAACAATTGTCCCTTTTACATTCTTGAAAAATGCGCTATCTCAAATCTGCTGAGACAAACAATACAATCATAAATTTTTTAAAAATCTTGAATTTTTGGCAAAGCACAGAAATGTTTGGAATCGTATTTATAAATTTTAATTGCGTGCATTTTGTGGTAAGACTCTAGGAATGTTTCAAAATTCTGGTAGGTTTTCGGAGTTGACTAAAAAATAGTCGGATTAGCATAACCTATTTGTACAACTTTCGAAAATTTTAAATTTGGCTACAGTTTGTTACATTCTGTACTCTTTCGTTATTCTGATGGAGAATAGATTTTAGATACAAAAGTGTTTTGATACTTGGTTTTGATATCAAGAATTTTGCAGTTATAAACAATTGTCCCTTTTACATTTTTTGAAAAATGCGCTATCTAAGTTTGCAGTTATAAACAATTGTCCCTTTTACAATCTTGAAAAATACGCAATCTCTAATCTGCTGAGACAAACAATACAATCATAAATTGTTTAAAAATCTTGAATTTTTGGCAAAACGCTTAAATGTTTGGAATTGTATTTATAGATTTTAATTTCCTGCATTTTGTGGTAAGACTCTAAGAATTTTTCAAAATTTTGGTAGGTTTTCGGAGTTGACTAAAAAATAGTCGGATTAGCATAACCTATTTGTACAACTTTCGAAAATCTTTAATTTGGCTACAGTTTCTTACATTCTGTACTATTTCGTTATTCTGATGGACAATAGATTTTAGATACAAAAGTGTTTTGATACTTGGTTTTGATATCAAGAAGTTTGCAGTTATAAACAATGTGGTAAGACTCTAAGAATGTTTCAAAATTCTGGTAGGTTTTCGGAGTTGACTAAAATATAGTTGGATTAGCTTAACCCATTTGTACAACTTTCGAAAATTTTAAATTTGGCTACAGTTTGTTACATTCTGTACTCTTTCGTTATTTTGATGTACAACAGATTTTAGATACAAAAGTGGTTTGATGCTTGGTTTTGATATCAAGAATTTTTCAGTTATAAACAATTGTCCCTTTTACATTTTTTTGAAAAATACGCTATCTAAGTGGCATTTATAAAATCATAAATTTTTTAAAAATTTTGAATTTTTGGCAAAGCACATAAATTTTTGGAATCGTATTTTAAAGATTTTAATTGCCTGCATTTGTGGTAAGACTCTAAGAATGTTTCAAAATTCTGGTAGGTTTTCGGAGTTGACTAAAAAAATAGTCGGATTAGCATAACCTATTTGTACAACTTTCGAAAATTTTAAATTTGGCTAAAGTTTGTTACATTCTGTACTCTTTCGTTATTCTGATGGAGAATAGATTTTAGATACAAAAGTGTTTTGATACTTGGTTTTGATATCAAGAAGTTTGCAGTTTATAAACAATTGTGTACCTTTTACATTTTTTGAAAAAATACGCTATCTAAGTTTGCAGTTATAAAGAATTGTCCCTTTTACAATCTTGAAAAATACGCCATCTCTAATCTGCTGAGACAAACAGTACAATCATAAATTTTTTAAAAATCTTGAATTTTTGCAAAACGCTTAAATGTTTGGAATCGTATTTATAGATTTTAATTGCCTGCATTTTGTAGTAAGACTCTAAGAATGTTTCAAAATTTTGGTAAGATTTCGGAGTTGACTAAAAAATAGTCGGATTAGCATAACCTATTTGTACCAACTTTCGAAAATTTTTAAATTTGGCTGCAGTTTGTTATATTCTGTACTCTTTCGGTATTCTGCTGGACAACAGATTTTAGATACAAAAGTGTTTTGATACTTGGTTTTGATATCAAGAATTTTGCAGTTATAAACAATTGTCCCTTTTACATTTTTTGAAAAATTTGCTATCTAAGTTTGCAGTTATAAACAATTGTCCCTTTTACAATCTTGAAAAATACGCCATCTCTAATCTGCTGAGACAAACAGTACAATCATAAATTTTTTAAAAATCTTGAATTTTTGCAAAACGCATAAATGTTTGGAATTGTATTTATAGATTTTAATTGCCTGCATTTTGTGGTAAGAATCTAAGAATTTTTCAAAATTCTGGTAGGTTTTCTGAGGTGACTAAAAAAAAAAATAGTCGGATTAGCATAACCTATTTGTACAACTTTCGAAAATTTTTAATTTGGCTACAGTTTGTTACTCTTTCGTTATTCTGATGGTCAATAGATTTTAGATACAAAAGTGTTTTGATACTTGGTTTTGATATCAAGAAGTTTGCAGTTATAAACAATTGTACCTTTTACATTTTTTGAAAAATACGCTATCTAAGTTTGCAGTTATAAAGAATTGTCCCTTTTACATTCTTGAAAAATACGCTATCTCAAATCTGCTGAGACAAACAATGCAATCATGAATTTTTAAAAATCTTGAATTTTTGGCAAAGCACATAAATGTTTGGAATCGTATTTATAGATTTTAATTGCCTGCATTTTGTAGTAAGACTCTTAAGAATGTTTCAAAATTCTGGTAAGATTTCGGAGTTGACTAAAAAATAGTCGGATTAGCATAACCTATTTGTACAACTTTCGAAAATTTTAAATTTGGCTGCAGTTTGTTATATTCTGTACTCTTTCGGTATTCTGCTGGACAACAGATTTTAGATACAAAAGTGTTTTGATACTTGGTTTTGATATCAAGAATTTTGCAGTTATAAACAATTGTCCCTTTTACATTTTTTGAAAAATTTGCTATCTAAGTTTGCAGTTATAAACAATTGTCCCTTTTACAATCTTGAAAAAAACGCCATCTCTAATCTGCTGAGACAAACAGTACAATCATAAATTTTTTAAAAATCTTGAATTTTTGCAAAACGCATAAATGTTTGGAATTTTATTTATAGATTTTAATTGCCTGCATTTTGTGGTAAGACTCTAAGAATTTTTCAAAATTCTGGTAGGTTTTCTGAGGTGACTAAAAAATAGTCGGATTAGCATAACCTATTTGTACAACTTTCGAAAATTTTTAATTTGGCTACAGTTTGTTACATTCTGTACTCTTTTGTTATTCTGATGGACAATAGATTTTAGATACAAAAGTGTTTTGATATCAAGAAGTTTGCAGTTATAAACAATTGTCCCTTTTATAATCTTGAAAAATACGCCATCTCAAATCTGCTGAGACAAACAATACAATCATAAATTTTTTAAAAATCTTGAATTTTCGACAAAGCACATAAATGTTTGTAATCGTATTTATAGATTTTATTTGCCTGCATTTTGTGGTAAGACTCTAAGAATGTTTCAAAATTCTGGTAAGTTTTTGGAGTTGACTAAAAAATAGTCGGATTAGCATAACCTATTTGTACAACTTTCGAAAATTTTAAATTTGGCTACAGTTTGTTACATTCTGTACTCTTTCGTTATTCTGATGGACAACAGATTTTAAATACAAAAGTGGTTTGATACTCTGTTTTGATATCAAGAATTTTGCAGTTATAAGAAATTGTCCCTTTTACATTTTTTGAAAAATACGCTATCTCAAATCTGCTGAGGCAAACAATACAATCATAAATTTTTTAAAAATCTTGAATTTTTGGCGAAGCACGTAAATGTTTGGAATCGTATTTATAGATTTTAATTGCCTGCATTTTTTGGTAAGACTCTTAAGAATGTTTCAAAATTCTGGTAAGTTTTCGGAGTTGACTAAAAAATAGTCGGATTAGCATAACCTATTTGTACAACTTTCGAAAACTTTTAAATTTGGCTGCAGTTTGTTATATTCTGTAATCTTTCGGTATTCTGCTGGACAACAGATTTTAGATACAAAAGTGTTTTGATATGTAGAATTTTGCAGTTATAAACAATTGTCCCTTTTACATTTTTTGAAAAATTCGCTATCTAAGTTTGCAGTTATAAACAATTGTCCCTTTTACATTCTTGAAAAATACGCTATCTCAAATCTGCTGAGACAAACAATGTTATCATAAATTTTTTATAAATCTTGAATTTTTGGCAAAGCACATAAATGTTTGGAATCGTATTTATAGATTTTAATTGCCTGCATTTTGTAGTAAGACTCTAAGAATGTTTCAAAATTCTGGTAAGATTTCGGAGTTGACTAAAAAATAGTCGGATTAGCATAACCTATTTGTACAACTTTCGAAAATTTTAAATTTGGCTGCAGTTTGTTATATTCTGTACTCTTTCGGTATTCTGCTGGACAACAGATTTTAGATACAAAAGTGTTTTGATACTTGGTTTTGATATCAAGAATTTTGCAGTTATAAACAATTGTCTCTTTTACATTTTTTGAAAAATTTGCTATCTAAGTTTGCAGTTATAAACAATTGTCCCTTTTACAATCTTGAAAAATACGCCATCTCTAACCTGCTGAGACAAACAGTACAATCATAAATTTTTTAAAAATCTTGAATTTTTGCAAAACGCATAAATGTTTGGAATTGTATTATAGATTTTAATTGCCTGCATTTTGTGGTAAGACTCTAAGAATTTTTCAAAATTCTGGTAGGTTTTCTGAGGTGACTAAAAAATAGTCGGATTAGCATAACCTATTTGTACAACTTTCGAAAATTTTTAATTTGGCTACAGTTTGTTACATTCTGTACTCTTTCGTTATTCTGATGGTCAATAGATTTTAGATACAAAAGTGTTTTTGATACTTGGTTTTGATATCAAGAAGTTTGCAGTTATAAACAATTGTACCTTTTACATTTTTTGAAAAATACGCTATCTAAGTTTGCAGTTATAAAGAATTGTCCCTTTTGCATTCTTGAAAAAAAACGCTATCTCAAATCTGCTGAGACAAACAATACAATAATAATTTTTTTAAAAATCTTGAATTTTTGGCAAAGCACATAAATGTTTGGAATCGTATGTGTAGATTTTAATTGCTTGCATTTTGTGGTAAGACTCTAAGAATGTTTCAAAATTCTGGTAGGTTTTCGGAGTTGACTAAAAAATAGTCGGATTAGCTTAACCTATTTGTACAACTTTCGAAAATTTTTAATTTGGCTACAGTTTGTTACATTCTGTACTCTTTCGTTATTCTGATGGACAACAGATTTTAGATTCAAAAGTGGTTTGATACTAGGTTTTTGTTATCAGGAGGTTTGCAGTTATAAACAATTGTACCTTTTATATTTTTTTTGAAAAATACGCTATCTAAGTTTGCAGTTATAAACAATTGTCCCTTTTACAATCTTGAAAAATACGCCTTCTCAAATCTGCTGAGACAAACAATGCAGTCATAAATTTTTTAAAAAATCTTGAATTTTTGGCAAAGCACATAAATGTTTGGAATCGTATTTTTAGAGATTTTAATTGCCTGCATTTTGTGGTAAGACTCTAAGAATGTTTCAAAATTCTGGTAAGATTTCGGAGTTGACTAAAAAATAGTCGGATTAGCATAACTTATTTGTACAACTTTCGAAAATTTCAAATTTGGCTGCAGTTTGTTATATTCTGTAATCTTTCGGTATTCTGCTGGACAACAGATTTTAGATACAAAAGTGTTTTGATACTTGGTTTTGATATCAAGAATTTTGGAGTTATAAACAATTGTCCCTTTTACATTTTTTGGAAAATTTGCTATCTAAGTTTGCAGTTATATACAATTGTCCCTTTTACAATCTTGAAAAATACGCCATCTCTAATCTTCTGAGACAAACAGTATAAATTTTTCATAAATTTTTTTAAATTTTTTCACAAGCGCATAAATGTTTGGAATTGTATTTATAGATTTAAATTGCCTGCATTTTGTGGTAAGACTCTCAGAATTCTTCAAAATTCTGGTAGGTTTTCTGAGGTGACTAAAAAATAGTCGGATTAGCATAACCTATTTGTACAACTTTCGAAAATTTTTAATTTGGCTACAGTTTGTTACATTCTGTACTCTTTCGTTATTCTGATGGTCAATAGATTTTAGATACAAAAGTGTTTTGATACTTGGTTTGGATATCAAGAAGTTTGCAGTTATAAACAATTGTACCTTTTACATTTTTTGAAAAATACGCTATCTAAGTTTGCAGTTATAAACAATTGTCCCTTTTACATTCTTGAAAAATACGCTGTCTCAAATCTGATGAGACACACAATACAATCATAAATTTTTTAAAAATCTTGAATTTTTGGCAAAGCACATAAATGTTTTGGAATCGTATTTATAGATTTTAATTGTCTGCATTTTTGTAGTAAGACTCTAAGAATGTTTCAAAATTCTGGTAGGTTTTCGGAGTTGACTAAAAAATAGTCGGATTAGCATAACCTATTTGTATAGCTTTCGAAAATTTTAAATTTGGCTACAGTTTGTTACATTCTGTACCCTTCCGTTATTATGATGGAAAACAGATTTTAGATTCAAAAGTGGTTTGATACTTGGTTTGGTATCAAGAACTTTACAGTTATAAACAATTGTCCCTTTTATATTTTTTGAAAAATACGCTATCTAAGTTTGCAGTTATAAACAATTGTCCCTTTTACAATCTTGAAAAATACGCCATCTCAAATCTGCTGTGACAAACAATACAATCATATATTTTTTAAAAATCTTGAATTTTTGGCAAAGCACATAGATGTTTGGAATCGTATTTACAGATTTTAATTGCCTGCATTTTGTGGTAAGACTCTAAGAATTTTTCAAAATTATTGTAGGTTTTCGGAGTTGACTAAAAAATAGACGGATTATCATAACCCATTTGTACAACTTTCGAAAATTTTAAATTTGGCTACAGTTTGTTACATTCTGTACTCTTTCGTTATTCTGATGGACAACAGATTTTAGATACAAAAGTGGTTTGATACTTGGTTTGGATATCAAGAATTTTGCAGTTATAAACGATTGTCCCTTTTACATTTTTTGAAAAATACGCTATCTAAGTTTGTAGTTTTAAACAATTGTCCCTTTTACAATCTTGAAAAATACGCTATCTCAAATCAGCTGAGACAAACAATACAATCATGAATTTTTTAAAAATCTTGAATTTTTGGCAAAGCACATAAATGTTTGGAATCGTATTTATAGATTTTAATTGCCTGCATTTTGTGGTAAGACTCTAAGAATGTTTCAAAATTCTGGTAGGTCTTCGGAGTTGACTAAAAAATAGTCGGATTAGCATAACCTATTTGTACAACTTTCGAAAACTTTTAAATTTGGCTGCAGTTTGTTATATTCTGTAATCTTTCGGTATTCTGCTGGACAACAGATTTTAGATACAAAAGTGTTTTGATACTTGGTTTTGATATGTAGAATTTTGCAGTTATAAACAATTGTCCCTTTTACATTTTTTGAAAAATTCGCTATCTAAGTTTGCAGTTATAAACAATTGTCCCTTTTACATTCTTGAAAAATACGCTATCTCAAATCTGCTGAGACAAACAATGTTATCATAAATTTTTTATAAATCTTGAATTTTTGGCAAAGCACATAAATGTTTGGAATCGTATTTATAGATTTTAATTGCCTGCATTTTGTAGTAAGACTCTAAGAATGTTTCAAAATTCTGGTAAGATTTCGGAGTTGACTAAAAAATAGTCGGATTAGCATAACCTATTTGTACAACTTTCGAAAATTTTAAATTTGGCTGCAGTTTGTTATATTCTGTACTCTTTCGGTATTCTGCTGGACAAAAGATTTTAGATACAAAAGTGTTTTGATACTTGGTTTTGATATCAAGAATTTTGCAGTTATAAACAATTGTCTCTTTTACATTTTTTTGAAAAATTTGCTATCTAAGTTTGCAGTTATAAACAATTGTCCCTTTTACAATCTTGAAAAAAATACGCCATCTCTAACCTGCTGAGACAAACAGTACAATCATAAATTTTTTAAAAATCTTGAATTTTTGCAAAACGCATAAATGTTTTGGAAATTGTATTATAGATTTTAATTGCCTGCATTTTGTGGTAAGACTCTAAGATTTTTTTCAAAATTCTGGTAGGTTTTCTGAGGTGACTAAAAAATAGTCGGATTAGCATAACCTATTTGTACAACTTTCGAAAATTTTTAATTTGGCTACAGTTTGTTACATTCTGTACTCTTTCGTTATTCTGATGGTCAATAGATTTTAGATACAAAAGTGTTTTGATACTTGGTTTTGATATCAAGAAGTTTGCAGTTATAAACAATTGTACCTTTTACATTTTTTGAAAAATACGCTATCTAAGTTTGCAGTTATAAAGAATTGTCCCTTTTGCATTCTTGAAAAAAAACGCTATCTCAAATCTGCTGAGACAAACAATACAATAATAATTTTTTTAAAAATCTTGAATTTTTGGCAAAGCACATAAATGTTTGGAATCGTATGTGTAGATTTTAATTGCTTGCATTTTGTGGTAAGACTCTAAGAATGTTTCAAAATTCTGGTAGGTTTTCGGAGTTGACTAAAAAATAGTCGGATTAGCTTAACCTATTTGTACAACTTTCGAAAATTTTTAATTTGGCTACAGTTTGTTACATTCTGTACTCTTTCGTTATTCTGATGGACAACAGATTTTAGATTCAAAAGTGGTTTGATACTAGGTTTTGTTATCAGGAGGTTTGCAGTTATAAACAATTGTACCTTTTATATTTTTTTGAAAAATACGCTATCTAAGTTTGCAGTTATAAACAATTGTCCCTTTTACAATCTTGAAAAATACGCCTTCTCAAATCTGCTGAGACAAACAATGCAGTCATAAATTTTTTAAAAATCTTGAATTTTTGGCAAAGCACATAAATGTTTGGAATCGTATTTAGAGATTTTAATTGCCTGCATTTTGTGGTAAGACTCTAAGAATGTTTCAAAATTCTGGTAAGATTTCGGAGTTGACTAAAAAATAGTCGGATTAGCATAACCTATTTGTACAACTTTCGAAAATTTTAAATTTGGCTGCAGTTTGTTATATTCTGTAATCTTTCGGTATTCTGCTGGACAACAGATTTTAGATACAAAAGTGTTTCGATAAAGGAGGTTTGCAGTTATAAACAATTGTACCTTTTATATTTTTTTGAAAAATACGCTATCTAAGTTTGCAGTTATAAACAATTGTCCCTTTTACAATCTTGAAAAATACGCCTTCTCAAATCTGCTGAGACAAACAATGCAGTCATAAATTTTTTTTAAAAATCTTGAAATTTTTGGCAAAGCACATAAATGTTTGGAATCGTATTTAGAGATTTTAATTGCCTGCATTTTGTGGTAAAGACTCTAAGAATGTTTCAAAATTCTGGTAAGATTTCGGAGTTGACTAAAAAATAGTCGGATTAGCATAACTTATTTGTACAACTTTCGAAAATTTCAAATTTGGCTGCAGTTTTGTTATATTCTGTAATCTTTCGGTATTCTGCTGGACAACAGATTTTAGATACAAAAGTGTTTTGATACTTGGTTTTGATATCAAGAATTTTGGAGTTATAAACAATTGTCCCTTTTACATTTTTTGGAAAATTTGCTATCTAAGTTTGCAGTTATATACAATTGTCCCTTTTACAATCTTGAAAAATACGCCATCTCTAATCTTCTGAGACAAACAGTACAATCATAAATTTTTTAAATTTTTTCACAACGCATAAATGTTTGGAATTGTATTTATAGATTTAAATTGCCTGCATTTTGTGGTAAGACTCTAAGAATTCTTCAAAATTCTGGTAGGTTTTCTGAGGTGACTAAAAAATAGTCGGATTAGCATAACCTATTTGTACAACTTTCGAAAATTTTTAATTTGGCTACAGTTTGTTACATTCTGTACTCTTTCGTTATTCTGATGGTCAATAGATTTTAGATACAAAAGTGTTTTGATACTTGGTTTGGATATCAAGAAGTTTGCAGTTATAAACAATTGTACCTTTTACATTTTTTGAAAAATACGCTATCTAAGTTTGCAGTTATAAACAATTGTCCCTTTTACATTCTTGAAAAATACGCTGTCTCAAATCTGATGAGACACACAATACAATCATAAATTTTTTAAAAATCTTGAATTTTTGGCAAAGCACATAAATGTTTGGAATCGTATTTATAGATTTTAATTGTCTGCATTTTGTAGTAAGACTCTAAGAATGTTTCAAAATTCTGGTAGGTTTTCGGAGTTGACTAAAAAATAGTCGGATTAGCATAACCTATTTGTATAGCTTTCGAAAATTTTAAATTTGGCTACAGTTTGTTACATTCTGTACCCTTCCGTTATTATGATGGAAAACAGATTTTAGATTCAAAAGTGGTTTGATACTTGGTTTGGTATCAAGAACTTTACAGTTATAAACAATTGTCCCTTTTATATTTTTTGAAAAATACGTTATCTAAGTTTGCAGTTATAAACAATTGTCCCTTTTACATTCTTGAAAAATACGCTCTCAAATCTGCTGAGACAAACAATACAATCATAAATTTTTTAAAAATCTTGAATTTTTGGCGAAGCACATAAATGTTTGGAATCGTATTTGTAGATTTTATTTGCCTGCATTTTGTGGTATGACTCGAAGAATGTTTCAAAATTCTGGTAGGTTTTCGGAGTTGACTAAAAAATAGTCGGATTAGCATAACCTATTTGTACAACTTCGAAAATTTTAAATTTGGCTACAGTTTGTTACATTATGTACTCTTTCGTTATTCTGATGGACAACAGATTTTAGATACAAAAGTGGTTTGATACTTGGTTTTGGTATCAAGAACTTTGCAGTTATAAACAATTGTCCCTTTTACATTTTTTGAAAAATACGTTATCTAAGTTTGCAGTTTTAAACAATTGTCCCTTTTACAATCTTGAAAAATACGCTATCTCAAATCAGCTGAGACAAACAATACAATCATAAATTTTTTTAAAAATCTTCAATTTTTGGCAAAGCACATAAATGTTTAGAATCGTATTTATAGATTTTAATTGCCTGCATTTTGTGGTAAGACTCTAAGAATGTTTTAAAATTCTGGTAGGTTTTCGGAGTTGACTAAAACATAGTCGGATTAGCATAACCTATTTGTATAGCTTTCGAAAATTTTAAATTTGGCTACAGTTTGTTACATTCTGTACCCTTTCGTTATTCTGATGGACAACAGATTTTTGATTCAAAAGTGGTTTGATACTTGGTTTTGTTATCAAGAGGTTTGCAGTTATAAACAATTGTACCTTTTATATTTTTTTGAAAAATACGCTATCTAAGTTTGAAGTTATAAGCAATTGAACCTTTTACATTCTTGAAAAATACGCTCTCAAATCTGCTGAGACAAACAATACAATCATAAATTTTTTAAAAATCTTGAATTTTTGGTGAAGCACATAAATGTTTGGAATCGTATTTGTAGATTTTAATTGCCTGCATTTTGTGGTATGACTCGAAGAATGTTTCAAAATTCTGGTAGGTTTTCGGAGTTGACTAAAAAATAGTCGGATTAGCATAACCTATTTGTACAACTTTCGAAAATTTTAAATTTGGCTACAGTTTGTTACATTCTATACCCTTCCGTTATTATGATGGACAACAGATTTTAGATTCAAAAATGGTTTGAGACTTGGTTTTGGTATCAAGAACTTTGCAGTTATAAACAATTGACCCTTTTATATTTTTTGAAAAATACGCTATCTAAGTTTGCAGTTATAAACAATTGTCCCTTTTACAATCTTGAAAAATACGCTATCTCAAATCTGCTGAGACACACAATATAATCATAAATTTTATAAAATTTTGAATTTTTGGCTAAACACATAAATGTTTGGAATGGTATTTATAGATTTTAATTGCTTGCATTTTGTGGTAAGACTCTAAGAATGTTTCAAAATTCTGGTAGGTTTAGTATAGCTTTGGAAAATTTTAAATTTTGCTGCATTTTGTTACATTCTGTACCCTTTCGTTATTCTGATGGACAACAGATTTTAGATTCAAAAGTGGTTCGATACTTGGTTTTAATATCAAGAAGTTTGCAGTTATAAACAATTGTCCCTTTTACATTTTTTGAAAAATACGCTATCTAAGTTTGCAGTTATAAACAATTGTCCCTTTTACATTCAACAATACAATCATAAATTTTATAAAATTTTGAATTTTTGGCAAAACACATAAATGTTTGGAATGGTATTTATAGATTTTAATTGCCTGCATTTTGTGGTATGACTCTAAGAATGTTTCAAAATTCTGGTAGGTTTGGTATAGCTTTCGAAAATTTTAAATTTCGCTACATTTTGTTACATTCTGTACCCTTTCGTTATTCTGATGGACAACAGATTTTAGATCCAAAAGTGGATTGATACTTGGTTTTGGTATCAAGAGGTTTGCAGTTATAAACAATTGTACCTTTTATATTTTTTTGAAAAATACGCTATCTAAGCTTGCAGTTATAAACAATTGTCCCTTTTACATTCTTGAAAAATACGCTATCTCAAATCAGCTGAGACAAACAATACAATCATAAATTTTTTAAAAATCTTGAATTTTTGGCAAAGCACATAAATGTTTGGAATCGTATTTATAGATTTTAATTGCCTGCATTTTGTGGTAAGACTCTAAGAATGTTTCAAAATTCTTGTAGGTTTTCGGAGTTGACTAAAAAATAGTCGGATTAGCATAACCTATTTGTATAGCTTTCGAAAATTTTAAATTTGGCTACAGTTTGTTACATTCTGTACCCTTCCGTTATTATGATGGAAAACAGATTTTAGATTCAAAAGTGGTTTGATACTTGGTTTGGTATCAAGAACTTTGCAGTTATAAACATTTGTCCCTTTTATATTTTTTGAAAAATACGCTATCTAAGTTTGCAGTTATAAACAATTGTCCCTTTTACAATCTTGAAAAATACGCCATCTCAAATCTGCTGAGACAAACAATACAATCATAAATTTTTTAAAAATCTTGAATTTTTGGCAAAGCACATAGATGTTTGGAATCGTATTTATAGATTTTAATTGCCTGCATTTTGTGCTAAGACTCTAAGAATTTTTCAAAATTCTGGTAGGTTTTCGGAGTTGACTAAAAAATAGTCGGATTAGCATAACCCATTTGTACAACTTTCGAAAATTTTAAATTTGGCTACAGTTTGTTACATTCTGTACACTTTCGTTATTCTGATGGACAACAGATTTTAGATACAAAAGTGGTTTGATACTTGGTTTGGATATCAAGAATTTTGCAGTTATAAACAATTGTACCTTTTATATTTTTTTGAAAAATACGCTATCTAAGTTTGCAGTTATAAACAATTGTCCCTTTTACATTCTTGAAAAATACGCTATCTCAAATCAGCTGAGACAAACAATACAATCATAAATTTTATATTTTTATGGTTTGGTAAGAACTTTGAATGTTTCAAACTAAGAATGTTTCAAAATTCTGGTAGGTTTTTGGAGTTGACTAAAAAATAGTCGGATTAGCATAATCTATTTGTATAGCTTTCGAAAATTTTAAATTAGGCTACAGTTTGTTACATTCTGTACCCTTTCGTTATTCTGATGGACAACAGATTTTAGATTCAAAAGTGGTTTGATACTTGGTTTTGGTATCAAGAGGTTCGCAGTTATAAACAATTGTACCTTTTATATTTTTTTGAAAAATACGCTATCTAAGTTTGCAGTTATAAACAATTGTCCCTTTTACATTCTTGAAAAATACGCTATCTCAAATCAGCTGAGACAAACAATACAATCATAAATTTTTTAAAAATCTTGAATTTTTGGCAAAGCACATAAAGATTCTAAGACTCTAAGAATTTTTCAAAATTCTGGTAGGTTTCCGGTGTTGACTAAAAAATAGTCGGATTAGCATAACCTATTTGTACAACTTTCGAAAATTTTAAATTTGGCTACAGTTTGTTACATTCTGTACTCTTTCGTGATTCTGATGGACAACAGATTTTAGATACAAAAGTGGTTTGATACTTGGTTTGGATATCAAGAATTTTGCAGTTATAAACAATTGTCCCTTTTACATTCTTTAAAAAATACGCTATCTCAAATCAGCTGAGACAAACAATACAATCATAAATTTTTTAAAAATCTTGAATTTTTGGCAAAGCACATAAATGTTTGGAATCGTATTTATAGATTTTAATTGCCTGCTTTTTGTGGTAAGACTCTAAGAATATTTCAAAATTCTGGTAGGTCTTCGGAGTTGACTAAAAAATAGTCGGATTAGCATAACCTATTTGTATAGCTTCCGAAAATTTTAATTTTGGCTACAGTTTGTTACATTCTGTGGTTTGATACTTGGTTTTGGTATCAAGAACTTTGCAGTTATAAACAATTGTCCCTTTTATATTTTTTGAAAAATACGCTATCTAAGTTTGCAGTTATAAACAATTGTCCCTTTTACAATCTTGAAAAATACGCTATCTCAAATCAGCTGAGACAAACAATACAATCATAAATTTTTTAAAAATCTTGAATTTTTGGCAAAGCACATAAATGTTTGGAATCGTATTTATAGATTTTAATTGCCTGCATTTTGTGGTAAGATTCTAAGAATGTTCAAAATTCTGGTAGGTTTTCGGAGTTGACTAAAAAATAGTCGGATTAGCATAACCTATTTGTATAGCTTTCGAAAATTCTAATTTTGGCTACAGTTTGTTACATTCTGTACCCTTCCGTTATTATGATAGACAACAGATTTTAGATTCAAAAGTGGTTTGATACTTGGTTTTGGTATCAAGAACTTTGCAGTTATAAACAATTGTCCCTTTTGTATTTTTTGAAAAATACGCTATCTAAGTTTGCAGTTATAAACAGTTGTCCCTTTTACAATCTTGAAAAATACGCTATCTCAAATCAGCTGAGACAAACAATACAATCATAAATTTTTAAAAATCTTCAATTTTTGGCAAAGCACATAAATGTTTGGAATCGTATTTATAGATTTTAATTGCCTGCATTTTGTGGTAAGATTCTAAGAATGTTCAAAATTCTGGTAGGTTTTCGGAGTTGACTAAAAAATAGTCGGATTAGCATAACCTATTTGTATAGCTTTCGAAAATTTTAAATTTGGCTACAGTTTGTTACATTCTGTAACCCTTCCGTTATTATGATGGACAACAGATTTTAGATTCAAAAGTGGTTTGTTACTTGGTTTTGGTATCAAGAACTTTGAATGTTTCAAACTAAGAATGTTTCAAAATTCTGGTAGGTTTTTGGAGTTGACTAAAAAATAGTCGGATTAGCATAATCTATTTGTATAGCTTTCGAAAATTTTAAATTTGGCTACAGTTTGTTACATTCTGTACCCTTTCGTTATTCTGATGGACAACAGATTTTAGATTCAAAAGTGGTTTGATACTTGGTTTTGGTATCAAGAGGTTCGCAGTTATAAACAATTGTACCTTTTATATTTTTTTGAAAAATACGCTATCTAAGTTTGCAGTTATAAACAATTGTCCCTTTTACATTCTTGAAAAATACGCTACCTCAAATCTGCTGAGACAAACAATACAATCATAAATTTTATAAAATTTTGAATTTTTGGCAAAACACATAAAGATTCTAAGACTCTAAGAATTTTTCAAAATTCTGGTAGGTTTCCGGTGTTGACTAAAAAATAGTCGGATTAGCATAACCTATTTGTACAACTTTTGAAAATTTTAAATTTGTCTACAGTTTGTTACATTCTGTACTCTTTCGTTATTCTGATGGACAACAGATTTTAGATACAAAAGTGGTTTGATACTTGGTTTGGATATCAAGAATTTTGCAGTTATAAACAATTGTCCCTTTTACATTTTTTAAAAAATACGCTATCTAAGTTTGTAGTTTTAAACAATTGTCCCTTTTACAATCTTGAAAAATACGCTATCTCAAATCAGCTGAGACAAACAATACAATCATAAATTTTTTAAAAATCTTGAATTTTTGGCAAAGCACATAAATGTTTGCAATCGTATTTATAGATTTTAATTGCCTGCGTTTTGTGGTAAGACTCTAAGAATATTTCAAAATTCTGGTAGGTCTTCGGAGTTGACTAAAAAATAGTCGGATTAGCATAACCTATTTGTATAGCTTCCGAAAATTTTAATTTTGGCTACAGTTTGTTACATTCTGTGGTTTGATACTTGGTTTTGGTATCAAGAACTTTGCAGTTATAAACAATTGTCCCTTTTATATTTTTTGAAAAATACGCTATCTAAGTTTGCAGTTATAAACAATTGTCCCTTTTACAATCTTGAAAAATACGCTATCTCAAATCAGCTGAGACAAACAATACAATCATAAATTTTTTAAAAATCTTGAATTTTTGGCAAAGCGCATAAATGTTTGGAATCGTATTTACAGATTTTAATTGCCTGCATTTTGTGGTAAGATTCTAAGAATGTTCAAAATTCTGGTAGGTTTTTGGAGTTGACTAAAAAATAGTCGGATTAGCATAACCTATTTGTATAGCTTTCGAAAATTCTAATTTTGGCTACAGTTTGTTACATTCTGTACCCTTCCGTTATTATGATGGACAACAGATTTTAGATTCAAAAGTGGCTTGATACTTGGTTTTGGTATCAAGAACTTTGCAGTTATAAACAATTGTCCCTTTTGTATTTTTTGAAAAATACGCTATCTAAGTTTGCAGTTATAAACAATTGTCCCTTTTACAATCTTCAAAAATACGCTATCTCAAATCAGCTGAGACAAACAATACAATCATAAATTTTTAAAAATCTTCAATTTTTGGCAAAGCACATAAATGTTTGGAATCGTATTTATAGATTTTAATTGCCTGCATTTTGTGGTAAGATTCTAAGAATGTCCAAAATTCTGGTAGGTTTTCGGAGTTGACTAAAAAATAGTCGGATTAGCATACCCTATTTGTATAGCTTTCGAAAATTTTAAATTTGGCAACAGTTTGTTACATTCTGTAACCCTTCCGTTATTATGATGGACAACAGATTTTAGATTCAAAAGTGGTTTGTTACTTGGTTTTGGTATCAAGAACTTTGAATGTTTCAAACTAAGAATGTTTCAAAATTCTGGTAGGTTTTTGGAGTTGACTAAAAAATAGTCGGATTAGCATAATCTATTTGTATAGCTTTCGAAAATTTTAAATTTGGCTACAGTTTGTTACATTCTGTACCCTTTCGTTATTCTGATGGACAACAGATTTTAGATTCAAAAGTGGTTTGATACTTGGTTTTGGTATCAAGAGGTTCGCAGTTATAAACAATTGTACCTTTTATATTTTTTTGAAAAATACGCTATCTAAGTTTGCAGTTATAAAACAATTGTCCCTTTTACATTCTTGAAAAATACGCTATCTCAAATCTGCTGAGACAAACAATACAATCATAAATTTTATAAAATTTTGAATTTTTGGCAAAACACATAAAGATTCTAAGACTCTAAGAATTTTTCAAAATTCTGGTAGGTTTCCGGTGTTGACTAAAAAATAGTCGGATTAGCATAACCTATTTGTACAACTTTTGAAAATTTTAAATTTGTCTACAGTTTGTTACATTCTGTACTCTTTCGTTATTCTGATGGACAACAGATTTTAGATACAAAAGTGGTTTGATACTTGGTTTGGATATCAAGAATTTTGCAGTTATAAACAATTGTCCCTTTTACATTTTTTAAAAAATACGCTATCTAAGTTTGTAGTTTTAAACAATTGTCCCTTTTACAATCTTGAAAAATACGCTATCTCAAATCAGCTGAGACAAACAATACAATCATAAATTTTTTAAAAATCTTGAATTTTTGGCAAAGCACATAAATGTTTGCAATCGTATTTATAGATTTTAATTGCCTGCGTTTTGTGGTAAGACTCTAAGAATATTTCAAAATTCTGGTAGGTCTTCGGAGTTGACTAAAAAATAGTCGGATTAGCATAACCTATTTGTATAGCTTCCGAAAATTTTAAATTTGGCTACAGTTTGTTACATTCTGTGGTTTGATACTTGGTTTTGGTATCAAGAACTTTGCAGTTATAAACAATTGTCCCTTTTATATATTTTTTGAAAAATACGCTATCTAAGTTTGCAGTTATAAACAATTGTCCCTTTTACAATCTTGAAAAATACGCTATCTCAAATCAGCTGAGACAAACAATACAATCATAAATTTTTTAAAAATCTTGAATTTTTGGCAAAGCGCATAAATGTTTGGAATCGTATTTACAGATTTTAATTGCCTGCATTTTGTGGTAAGATTCTAAGAATGTTCAAAATTCTGGTAGGTTTTTGGAGTTGACTAAAAAATAGTCGGATTAGCATAACCTATTTGTATAGCTTTCGAAAATTCTAATTTTGGCTACAGTTTGTTACATTCTGTACCCTTCCGTTATTATGATGGACAACAGATTTTAGATTCAAAAGTGGCTTGATACTTGGTTTTGGTATCAAGAACTTTGCAGTTATAAACAATTGTCCCTTTTGTATTGTTTGAAAAATAAGCTATCTAAGTTTGCAGTTATAAACATTTGTCCCTTTTACAATCTTCAAAAATACGCTATCTCAAATCAGCTGAGACAAACAATACAATCATAAATTTTTAAAAATCTTCAATTTTTGGCAAAGCACATAAATGTTTGGAATCGTATTTATAGATTTTAATTGCCTGCATTTTGTGGTAAGATTCTAAGAATGTCCAAAATTCTGGTAGGTTTTCGGAGTTGACTAAAAAATAGTCGGATTAGCATACCCTATTTGTATAGCTTTCGAAAATTTTAAATTTGGCAACAGTTTGTTACATTCTGTAACCCTTCCGTTATTATGATGGACAACAGATTTTAGATTCAAAAGTGGTTTGTTACTTGGTTTTGGTATCAAGAACTTTGAATGTTTCAAACTAAGAATGTTTCAAAATTCTGGTAGGTTTTTGGAGCTGACTAAAAAATAGTCGGATTAGCATAATCTACTTGTATAGCTTTCGAAAATTTTAAATTTGGCTACAGTTTGTTACATTCTGTACCCTTTCGTTATTCTGATGGACAACAGATTTTAGTTTCAAAAGTGGTTTGATACTTGGTTTTGGTATCAAGAGGTTCGCAGTTATAAACAATTGTACCTTTTATATTTTTTTGAAAAATACGCTATCTAAGTTTGCAGTTATAAACAATTGTCCCTTTTACATTCTTGAAAAATACGCTATCTCAAATCTGCTGAGACAAACAATACAATCATAAATTTTATAAAATTTTGAATTTTTGGCAAAACACATAAAGACTCTAAGACTCTAAGAATTTTTCAAAATTCTGGTAGGTTTCCGGTGTTGACTAAGAAATAGTCGGATTAGCATAACCTTTTTGTACAACTTTTGAAAATTTTAAATTTGTCTACAGTTTGTTACATTCTGTACTCTTTCGTTATTCTGATGGACAACAGATTTTAGATACAAAAGTGGTTTGATACTTGGTTTGGATATCAAGAAGTTTGCAGTTATAAACAATTGTCGCTTTTACATTTTTTAAAAAATACGCTATCTAAGTTTGTAGTTTTAAACAATTGTCCCTTTTACAATCTTGAAAAATACGCTATCTCAAATCAGCTGAGACAAACAATACAATCATAAATTTTTTAAAAATCTTGAATTTTTGGCAAAGCACATAAATGTTTGGAATCGTATTTATAGATTTTAATTGCCTGCGTTTTGTGGTAAGACTCTAAGAATATTTCAAAATTCTGGTAGGTCTTCGGAGTTGACTAAAAAATAGTCGGATTAGCATAACCTATTTGTATAGCTTCCGAAAATTTAAATTTTTGCTACAGATTGTTACATTCTGTGGTTTGATACTTGGTTTTGGTATCAAGAACTTTGCAGTTATAAACAATTGTCCCTTTTATATTTTTTGAAAAATACGCTATCTAAGTTTGCAGTTATAAACAATTGTCCCTTTTACAATCTTGAAAAATACGCTATCTCAAATCAGCTGAGACAAACAATACAATCATAAATTTTTTAAAAATCTTGAATTTTTGGCAAAGCACATAAATGTTTGGAATCGTATTTATAGATTTTAATTGCCTGCATTTTGTGGTAAGATTCTAAGAATGTTCAAAATTCTGGTAGGTTTTCGGAGTTGACTAAAAAATAGTCGGATTAGCATAACCTATTTGTATAGCTTTCGAAAATTCTAAATTTTGGCTACAGTTTGTTACATTCTGTACCCCTTCCGTTATTATGATGGACAACAGATTTTAGATTCAAAAGTGGTTTGATACTTGGTTTTGGTATCAAGAACTTTGCAGTTATAAACAATTGTCCCTTTTGTATTTTTTGAAAAATACGCTATCTAAGTTTGCAGTTATAAACAATTGTCCCTTTTACAATCTTCAAAAATACGCTATCTCAAATCAGCTGAGACAAACAATACAATCATAAATTTTTAAAAATCTTCAATTTTTGGCAAAGCACATAAATGTTTGGAATCGTATTTATAGACTTTAATTGCCTGCATTTTGTGGTAAGATTCTAAGAATGTTCAAATTTCTGGTAGGTTTTCGGAGTTGACTAAAAAATAGTCGGATTAGCATAACCTATTTGTATAGCTTTCGAAAATTTTAAATTTGGCTACAGTTTGTTACATTCTGTAACCCTTCCGTTATTATGATGGACAACAGATTTTAGATTCAAAAGTGGTTTGTAATTTGGTTTTGGTATCAAGAACTTTGAATGTTTCAAACTAAGAATGTTTCAAAATTCTGGTAGGTTTTTGGAGTTGACTAAAAAATAGTCGGATTAGCATAATCTATTTGTATAGCTTTCGAAAATTTTAAATTTGGCTACAGTTTGTTACATTCTGTACCCTTTCGTTATTCTGATGGACAACTGATTTTAGATTCAATAGTGGTTTGATACTTGGTTTTGGTATCAAGAGGTTCGCAGTTATAAACAATTGTACCTTTTATATTTTTTTGAAAAATACGCTATCTAAGTTTGCAGTTATAAACAATTGTCCCTTTTACAATCTTGAAAAATACGCTATCTCAAATCAGCTGAGACAAACAATACAATCATAAATTTTTTAAAAATCTTGAATTTTTGGCAAAGCACATAAATGTTTGGAATCGTATTTATAGATTTTAATTGCCTGCATTTTGTGGTAAGATTCTAAGAATGTTCAAAATTCTGGTAGGTTTTCGGAGTTGACTAAAAAATAGTCGGATTAGCATAACCTATTTGTATAGCTTTCGAAAATTTTAAATTTGGCTACAGTTTGTTACATTCTGTAACCCTTCCGTTATTATGATGGACAACTGATTTTATTTTCAAAAGTGGTTTGATACCTTGGTTTTGGTATCAAGAACTTTGAATGTTTCAAACTAAGAATGTTTCAAAATTCTGGTAGGTTTTTGGAGTTGACTAAAAAATAGTCGGATTAGTATAATCTATTTGTATAGCTTTCGAAAATTTTAAATTTGGCTACAGTTTGTTACATTCTGTACCCTTTCGTTATTCTGATGGACAACAGATTTTAGATTCAAAAGTGGTTTGATACTTGGTTTTGGTATCAAGAGGTTCGCAGTTATAAACAATTGTACCTTTTATATTTTTTTGAAAAATACGCTATCTAAGTTTGCAGTTATAAACAATTGTCGCTTTTACATTCTTGAAAAATACGCTATCTCAAATCTGCTGAGACAAACAATACAATCATAAATTTTATAAAATTTTGAATTTTTGGCAAAACACATAAAGACTCTAAGACTCTAAGAATTTTTCAAAATTCTGGTAGGTTTCCGGTGTTGACTAAAAAATAGTCGGATTAGCATAACCTATTTGTACAACTTTCGAAAATTTTAAATTTGGATACAGTTTGTTACATTCTGTACTCTTTCGTTATTCTGATGGACAACAGATTTTAGATACAAAAGTGGTTTGATACTTGGTTTTGATATCAAGAATTTTGCAGTTATAAACAATTGTCCCTTTTACAATCTTGAAAAATACGGTATCCCAAATAAGCTGAGACAAACAATACAATCATAAATTTTTTAAAAATCTTGAATTTTTGGCAAAGCACATAAATGTTTGGAATCGTATTTATAGATTTTAATTGCCTGCATTTTGTGGTAAGACTCTAAGAATGTTTCAAAATTCTGGTAGGTTTTCGGAGTTGACTAAAAAATAGACGGATTAGCATAACCTATTTGTATAGCTTTCGAAAATTTTAAATTTGGCTACAGTTTGTTACATTCTGTACCCTTCTGTTATTATGATGGACAACAGATTTTAGATTCAAAAGTGGTTTGATACTTGGTTTTGGTATCAAGAACTTTGCAGTTATAAACAATTGTCCCTTTTATAATTTTTGAAAAATACGCTATCTAAGTTTGCAGTTATAAACAATTGTCCCTTTTACAATCTTGAAAAATACGCTATCTCAAATCAGCTGAGACAAACAATACAATGATAAATTTTTTAAAAATCTTGAATTCTTGGCAAAGCACATAAATGTTTGGAATCGTATTTATAGATTTTAATTGCCTGCATTTTGTGGTAATACTCTAAGAATGTTTCAAAATTCTGGTAGGTTTTCGGAGTTGACTAAAAAATAGTCGGATTAGCATAACCTATTTGTATAGCTTTCGAAAATTTTAAATTTGGCTACAGTTTGTTACATTCTGTAACCCTTCCGTTATTCTGATGGACAACAGATTTTAGATTCAAAAGTGGTTTGATACTTGGTTTTGGTATCCAGAGGTTCGCAGTTATAAACAATTGTACCTTTTATATTTTTTTGAAAAATACGCTATCTAAGTTTGCAGTTATAAACAATTGTCGCTTTTACATTCTTGAAAAATACGCTATCTCAAATCTGCTGAGACAAACAATACAATCATAAATTTTATAAAATTTTGAATTTTTGGCAAAACACATAAAGTCTCTAAGACTCTAAGAATTTTTCAAAATTCTGGTAGGTTTCCGGTGTTGACTAAAAATAGTCGGATTAGCATAACCTATTTGTACAACTTTCGAAAATTTTAAATTTGGCTACAGTTTGTTACATTCTGTACTCTTTCGTTATTCTGATGGACAACAGATTTTAGATACAAAAGTGGTTTGATACTTGGTTTTGATATCAAGAATTTTGCAGTTATAAACAATTGTCCCTTTTACAATCTTGAAAAATACGCTATCCCAAATAAGCTGAGACAAACAATACAATCATAAATTTTTTAAAAATCTTGAATTTTTGGCAAAGCACATAAATGTTTGGAATCGTATTTATAGATTTTAATTGCCTGCATTTTGTGGTAAGACTCTAAGAATGTTTCAAAATTCTGGTAGGTTTTCGGAGTTGACTAAAAAATAGACGGATTAGCATAACCTATTTGTATAGCTTTCGAAAATTTTAAATTTGGCTACAGTTTGTTACATTCTGTACCCTTCTGTTATTATGATGGACAACAGATTTTAGATTCAAAAGTGGTTTGATACTTGGTTTTGGTATCAAGAACTTTGCAGTTATAAACAATTGTCCCTTTTATAATTTTTGAAAAATACGCTATCTAAGTTTGCAGTTATAAACAATTGTCCCTTTTACAATCTTGAAAAATACGCTATCTCAAATCAGCTGAGACAAACAATACAATAATAAATTTTTTAAAAATCTTGAATTCTTGGCAAAGCACATAAATGTTTGGAATCGTATTTATAGATTTTAATTGCCTGCATTTTGTGGTAATACTCTAAGAATGTTTCAAAATTCTGGTAGGTTTTCGGAGTTGACTAAACAAAAGTCGGATTAGCATAACCTATTTGTATAGCTTTCGAAAATTTTAAATTTGGCTACAGTTTGTTACCTTCTGTACCCTTCCGTTATTATGATAGACAACAGATTTTAGATTCAAAAGTGGTTTGATACTTGGTTTTGGTATCAAGAACTTTGCAGTTAAAAACAATTGTCCCTCTTATATTTTTTGAAAAATACGCTATCTAAGTTTTCAGTTATAAACAATTGTCCCTTTTACAATCTTGAAAAATACGCTATCTCAAATCAGCTGAGACAAACAATACAATCATAAATTTTTTAAAAATCTTGAATTTTTGGCAAAGCACATAAATGTTTGGAATCGTATTTATAGATTTTAATTGCCTGCATTTTGTGGTAAGACTCTAAGAATTTTTCAAAATTCTGGTAGGTTTTCGGAGTTGACTAAAAAATAGTCGGATTAGCATAACCTATTTGTACAGCTTTCGAAAATTTTAAATTTGGCTACAGTTTGTTACATTCTGTACTCTTTCGTTATTTTGATGGACAATCGATTTTAGATACAAAAGTGTTTTCATACTTGGTTTTGATATTAAGAAGTTTGTAGTTATAAACAATTGTCCCTTTTATATTTTCTGAAAAATACGCTATCTAAGCCTGCATTTTGTGGTAAGATTCTAAGAATGTTCAAAATTCTGGTAGGTTTTCGGAGTTGACTAAAAAATAGTCGGATTAGCATAACCTATTTGTATAGCTTTCGAAAATTTTAAATTTGGCTACAGTTTGTTACATTCTGTAACCCTTCCGTTATTATGATGGACAACAGATTTTAGATTCAAAAGTGGTTTGTTACTTGGTTTTGGTATCAAGAACTTTGAATGTTTCAAACTAAGAATGTTTCAAAATTCT
>OZ023145.1:3854367-3955898 GCA_963675895.2 Styela plicata | reverse complement strand
CGTCTTGTGTAGAAGACAACCCTCACGTCTCTTGTGAGTGTTGCTGGGTCGTAATGCAGAACAATCATGATAGAAAATTATTTTAAGAAACATGTCTAGTACGAGGAGAGAATTTCCCGGGTCATTTTTCAAGACAATTTGCAGCGATAAAAGAGCCTTTGGAGCAGGATAAACCGGAGACGAAATCTAAGTCTATATAACTTAAATGTCATAGTGCGGTATGCCGTAATGATCTTTTAATGGCGTATTATAAGCACTGTTCCAGTCAACTTTTTTTATACTAAGTTTTATTTCAATTCGTATTTGTTTTAATTTCATACCAACTGGTGGTAACTATACCGCTAATTCCAGTGGTTAGATCAACACTCAAAAGGCAGGTGTAGTTATCGCCAGTGAACCGCTTATTTCTGTAACCTCTGTATAAATATATATATGTTGTCAGCACTTATACTATTCAATTCGCTATCACTGTATCGGCCCTTTTATTTCGTTTCTTGATACGATTATAGGGTTTCTAATGCACATTTGCGTTTTAGGGCCCATGCGGTCCTTCTGCACACTCCCTGACCTTTTATATAGAAATGCGGATTTTTCACTGTTATTATTAGTTTTAGAAGGCGAAACAAATACATATACATTCATACACACAATATCTGTAACGTCATTGTATAACGTTTTAAAAAATAAGCGACGAAAAAATAAGCTACCAGCACTAAGTACACACTGCAATTGGTACTACGTCAAAAAGACCACATGCTGAGTCAACCAATGCAACCAATTGACTACAAAATTCATAACACTGAGGTTTCTTTACAAGATGAAAAAATACGTGAAAGATAATTCAATCAGCACATTCATGGAATAATTTGTCAAAATTTACACTAGACCGCAAAGAATTTAGCGATGAACGTAACCTCTTGAATATCCAAAAAAAAAAAATGCTAAGACAATATTGGTTTCTGAAGTAATTAAGCCTTATAAACAGGCTTTCATTTGTGCACAGATATCTGTTATAGTCACATTCTACAATGATGCAAACAAAATAATCTACACCTGACTGAAGCAACATCTAGTAAAACGTTTCAACAATGTTTTACATTTTGTTTAATATTGTTTTCAGCACTTTTGCGCCCAGAATTACAATCATTCAGCACATTCCGTAACTGTAACGAAGTTGGCATACCGCGGTTCTGCTGCATAATGCGGGTAGATGTAGGGAAAGGGAAAATGGCAATAAACTAACAACTGAACGATCGATTCCTGTTCCCTAGACTTATTTTTAACTCCTACTGTTCCTCCGAATTCTATCTGGAAATGGTCAGTAATAAAAAAAAATACGTGTAAATGGCTACTGGTAACATCAGAAATGTAATATATCAATAAAAATATTTTTTTGCGACGCAGAACAAAAATTCATACTTTCCAGTGCCTCGTGCGCCTTACACGGTACAATGACCAACAGTAACAAAAACTTTCAACAAGATTTGGTTTTTATGTAGTAAAAAGGCCATTAGACAAAATTACCAATCTTCTAATAATCAACTGTTTCGAAAAATTGAGCTCTTACGCACTCAAAATTCGACACTTCATGATACTAGTCTCCCTTGCAATACCATCGACTGTAACTATGATTAAATACAAATAACGCGAACGGCAAGGAGAAAACATTTATGATATTAAGTTGTTACCCCCCGCGCAGCACCGAAATTCAAAACCAGCTAATCACGAAATAAGAAAAAAAAAACTCACTTTATTGGTGTTCTAGACTTCAAACAGATTCATACATATTTATTCAAATGAACTTCTTGTGGAACTGCAAAAAAACAAAGACAATTGCATTATAAATCTTGGGAATATGGCCACAAGATGTATAAGCAAGTTACAGGGTACTTCCAGTTGGACAGTACAACAAACCATACCACGCATGATATTGTAAAGCCATATCTGGAAAAATTTAATTGAATGAGATATTTTCGACACATGTCCATGAACCTTAAAAATCAAAAACCGTGTGCTCTGGCTACCAGCAAAAGAGTTATGTTTAGGGCACGATCGGGGGGGACGATCTATCACCAAACCACCGGTTGCGGCTACAAACAGCCTGGGTCGCAATTAGGTGATTCAACACACAGCTCAAAGTGCTCCTGGTTCTGCAAAAAACACTTACCATTAACCAAGGCTACAGTAGCGAATTGCTAGTGACTGTAATCTACTTATTTAATGTTCGTAATTTCAAGGTCATAAAAAATAATCCATATATTTTTCTTAACTAGCATGACGTCGTTAGTTGTACACCGACTTACTTTATGCTGCCAGTCCTTTTTCACAAAATTCAGCAATTCCCTCGATGGTCAAAATGTTCACTTGCTGAGATGGATCCTGCAAATTTTTACCGCATTAATATTATTAATATAATTTAGTTGAATAAATACTGCATTAAATCGTCAACGCAATAGCATTGTGACACGATCTCGGGCACGGTAGACTGAATGACTGTTCAAAGTACGGGCTCTCCAACCTGGCTTCAATAACCTAGGTAGGCTCGGTCGAAGCAGAACAGTCATCAACAACAAAAAGTCCTAATGGTAATATTAGTTCGAACGAGGTAGAATACAAGCATTATAGGGCACAGATTGAATAAATCAATTTGAAACCATCCAAAATCAGTAACATTTACAAAAACATTGCACAGAAAATATGTTGAGGTCAATTACAACTTACCTTAACCTTCTGTGTAGTCTAAGCAAACGCAATCAACTGCTTTTTATTCGAAGTAAGTACCAAACGGATTCCCGAACGTTCTCAAACTCCGGCCTATGCCGACATTGTAAACCACTTCTAAACTCGCGACTTGGCAAGAGCGACCTTGCCCGACAAGGACACTGACGCACGTGCATAGTGTATGTGTCGCACACAGGTCCATGTATAAAGGTCAACTTAACCACTGACGTAATAAGGAAGGATCTGGCTACAAAATAATAAAAAGTCAGCGGCCGTAGGGATTGCAGTTTCAATTAATTTTAAAGTTTTTAGAGCTAAATTAAGTTGGTCACACACACATTCGTTGGCGACTGAAAATGTCTCACTGACAGCAGCGGGCTCCGGTCTAATAATTATTATCCAAAAAACGTTCGTGCTAATTATGATTTGATGATGGATCGCGCTGCCGGTCCCTCTAGAGTCTGGAGCCTATTCTGGGCAAAATACTTTTTTAACTGGAGTGTCTGAAAATGCAAGATTAACACTCATGGCAGTGCTTATGGGGATTACTATCTGAAAAAAGTTAGACTATGTTCTCAAGAAAGCTTGCAATAAATTTTATGTTTCTGTGGAGTGAGAATATGATATTTTTGTATTAACGAAAATACTCGTTGATAAGAGCAAGAATTTTTGATTCATTTCGCAATACACGACAAAATTTAGAATTGGTTGGATTCGGGCCTGCCAATACTTGCGGATCCCACCACCCCAACTAGCACAATCACGCTCGAACAACATTATTTCACCCGCGTTAACGCCGCAATACACGGGAAGTTGTCTTACCGATGCATTGCGTTGCGTTTCGGGTAACAAAATAAAAACAGCAATACACGCCTGCATTGCTCTGCGTTAATCATAATCACATGTCTTCAAAGTCTAGACGTACGCAACGAGCACCCTCCGTTAGCTTGCATAGCAATCCGTTCGGTTGCGTTGAAAAACGAAAGAAACTGCTTGCAGCAATGCGCTAGCGTAAAACGCAAAGGGTAAAATGAAACAAACCTAGGAAAAAAAGGCAACCTACGCAAACATGTATTGTGGCCTTAATTACGGTTGGAAAACCACGTCAAGCAGAAGTTATTTTGCTTATTTCATATCCACATCATTTTCACGTGCTAGATAAAAAATGGACCTGACGTCCAAGTCGCCACATCAGCAATACGATAAATCAACGTTATGCGTAATTTTCCTTGATATCGAGAAATAAAAATCCAACCATATAAAAGCGACAACTTGCAAACGTATGCAAGGAAATGAGCGATTTTCGTTAGGATCATATTTTTCACTCCTTTCATTTTACTAGTTTCCCGAAGCTTAAATCAGCAATAACTATCGTTTTGTAGGTATTGCTTTGTTATGTAATTTGCCTATTTTTCGTAATACGCCAATCTATATCTGTTCCCCCTCTTTTAAATGGCCCTGAAATTTTGTGTTCTTCTAGAGACAAAGCGGAGTTGTTTGTCAGGATGTTTTCTAATAACTGCAGCCTTGGTTTGGCGTCTGGTACTTCACCACCTAGTTTTCCAAATTGTACTTACCTTATATTTGAGAACTTCCTTTATGTCTGTAACTCCGCTACTTGTCTCTAGAATGATTGCCAAAACTCAATTCAAACATATCTCCTGGTCCTGCCTGCATTGCATCTGTGATTCTGAAGATTCTTTCACCTGAGAATAAATGTCTCAAAGAATGCCCTTTCCCCAATGCATGTAAATGTGACACGGTTGTGCCGGCATTTCAAAAACTGTAGCAATCAAACTGATCCCAATAAATATCGTTCATTTAGTCTCTTACCAATTATCAGTAAAAATCTTTTGAATCAAATATTAATAATAAAATTTTCTGGACACCTGGGGAGTCGCTCTGTGTACTTGCTGACAAGCAGCATGGGTTTTCGTTGTTCCCGTTCTACTGCTGAGTTTTTGACAGTAATAACGGAACGGAATTTTTGGTGCTCTTGATTGCTGTTGGGCGGCAAAGTCAGCACCTAGGTCTGTTACAGAAAATTCAATCGTATGGGATTACTGGTCAAGTTTTTTCAATCGAATCTTTCTTATCCAATCGCAAAATTAATATTGATTTGGACGAATAACGTTCAGGAAATTATTCATTTCCTCCGGAGTCCCCTCATGGGTCGATTCTGGATACAAATTTGTTCTTGTTATATATTAACGACTGTCTGGTAATTTGAAATGTGATTTGATAATTTACGCTGACAATAAAACTATGTATTCTTGTCTCAACAAACATTCCCTGTCTGAACTACGTCTGGCTCTGGTAAAATTGCTTAAGTAAGATAGTATATAATTGGGGTATCACTTGGCATGTAACTTTAACTCGGAGAAGACCAAAGTTTTATCAAGTAATCGTTACACTAATATGAATACAACTCCATGAATGCAAGAATGTTTTATTTGTCTTAACAGATTTGAGATTGACAATTTTTTTAAACTGCAATATTCATAAACATAAGCTATTAATCCAAGCCGGATTTTTGTTTAAATTTTTCTGAATGTCCGCCAGTTTACAACAAACAACAAACACTGTAGGAATATTTTACGTAAAAGAAACTCCAACAAAATTCAACAATTTCGATAATTAAAGAAATAGATTATTCTAACCCAAACTATTTTTTTAAGTTACTTCAAAAACCTTCCCGAATTTCGAAGATTTGTTGCGACTTACCACAACATCCAGACAATTTGAATCCACATATATATTACCGAAGTTTAACGTTTTCTGCATTGAGTGTTCTTATTGGCAGCTACTCTGAATCAAACTCTTAGAGAAAAAATGAGTTGATTTTAGACTGTTCTGCTTGTCTTAGTTGATTTTAGGTAGGCTACTTTTAAAAATGGAAAAGCGACTTTTACTTTTGATGCAATCTTCAGATTAAGAAAGCTAAGTATTAAAACCACTTTGCTTTCAGATTTCTAATGGTTTTCAAGTAGTTAGTTAAAATTGGTGACAAAATTTAAGCAACGGAGCTCTATAACAATATGAAATATTGTACTTTTTAAGGATAAGATATGTTTTATCAGAGTATATTCAAGCTAACTACAAAAACCTACCATAACGTCAAAAATTTTACAAAGTTTTACCCACAATATGCAGGCAAATAAAATCTATAAATATAATTCAAAACATTTATGTGTTTTGCCAAAAATACAATTTTTTGAAAAAAATCCAAGAATGTTTTATTTGTCTAAACTGATTTGAGATAGCGTATTCTACAATTTTTTTTAACTGCAATAAGCTGTAAGTCCCCACCGGATTTTCTTAACTTTTCTGAATGTCCGTCAGCTTATAACAAACAGCAAACACTGTAGGAATATTTACGTAAAGGAACTCCAACAAAATTCAACAATTTCGATAAGTAAAGAAATAGATTATGCTAACCCAACAATTTTTATGTTTACTCCGAAAACCTTCGCGAATTTCGAAGATTTTTCGCGACTTACCACAACATCCAGCCAATTTTGAAATCCACATATACATTAATAAAGTTTAATGTTTCCGACAGTAAGTGTTCTTATCGGCAGAAACTCTGAATCAGAGAAAAATGAGTTAAATTTCTTACTGTTCTGTTTGTGTTAGTTGATTTTAAGTAGGATACTTTTTAGAATGTAAAAGCGACCTTTACCTCTAATGCAATCTTCAGATTAAGAAAGGTAAATATTAAAACAATTTGCTTTCAGTTTTCTACTGGTCTTCAAGTAATTAGATAAATAGGTGGCAAAATTTAAGCAAAGGAGCCCTAGAACAATATGAAATATTGTATTTTTAAGGATAGAATATGTTCAAAGTATTTTCAAGCAACTCCAAAAACTACCATAACGTCAAAGATTTTACAAAAGTCTTACAACAATATGCAGGCAAATGAATTCTATAAATATAATTCAAAACATTTTTGTTTTTTTCCAAAATTACAATTTTTTGAAAAAAATCCAAGAATGTTTTATTTGTCTTAACAGATTTGAGAAAGCGTATTTTTCAAGAGTGTACAAGTGACAACTTTTTTTTACTGCAATATTCACAGAATAAGCTATAACTCCCAACTGTAATTTCTTAATTTTTCTGAATGTCCGCCAGGTTATGAGAACCAGTAAACGCTGAAGGAATAATTACGTAAAGGAACTCCAACGAAATCGATAATTATAGAAATAGATTATGCTAACCCAACTATTTAATGTTTACTCCGAAAACCTCCCCGAATTTCGAAGATTTTTCCGCGCGACTTACTACAACATCCAGGCAATTAGAATCTACATATATATTACCGAAGTTTAATGTTTTCTACAGTGAGTGTTCTCATTGGCAGCAGACTCTGAATCAAATCTCTTTTTATAAGAACCAGTAAACGCTGTAGGAATATTTACGTAAAGGAACTCCAACAAAATCGATAATTATTTCTGTACAGAATGCAACAAATTGTAGCCAAATTTAAAATTTTCGAAAGCTGTACAAAATAGGTTATGCTAATTCGACTATTTTTTAGTCAACTCCGAAAAAACCTACCAGAATTTTGAAACATTCTTAGAGTCTTACCACAAAATGCAGGCAATTAAAATCTATAAATTACGATTTCCAAACATTTATGTGCTTTGCCAAAATTCAAGATTTTTAAAAAATTTATGATTGTATTGTTTGTCTCAGCAGATTTGGGATAGCGTATTTTTCAAGAATGTGAAGGGGACAATAGTTTATAACTGCAAACTTAGATAGCGTATTTTTCAAAAAATGTAAAAGGGACAATTGTTTATAACTGCAAACTTCTTGATATCAAAACACTTTTGTATCTAAAAGCTATTGTCCATCAGAATAACGAAAGAGTACAGAATGTAACAACCTGTAGCCAAATTTAAAATTTTCGAAAGTTGTACAAATAGGTTATGCTAATCCGACTATTTTTAGTCAACACCGAAAACCTACCAGAATTTTGAAACATTCTTAGAGTCTTACCACAAAATGCAGGCAATTGAAATCTATAAATACGATTCGAAACATTTATGTGCTTTGCCAAAAATTCAAGATTTTTAAAAAATTTATGATTGTATTGTTTGTCTCAGCAGATTTGAGAGCGTATTTTTCAAGAATGTAAAAGGGACAATTGTTTATAACTGCAAACTTAGATAGCGTATTTTTCAAAAAAATGTAAAAGGTACAATTGTTTATAACTGCAAACTTCTTGATAGCAAAACCAAGTATCAAACCACTTTTGTATCTAAAATCTGTTGTCCGTCAGAATAACGAAAGAGTACAGAATGTAACAAACTTAAGCCAAATTTAAAATTTTCGAAAGCTGTACAAATAGGTTATGCTAATCCGACTATTTTTTAGTCAACTTTTTAATCCGAAAACCTACCAGAATTTTGAAACATTCTTAGAGTCTTACCCACAAAATGCAGGCAATTAAAAAATCTATAAATACGATTAGAAACATTTATGTGCTTTGCCAAAAATTCAAGATTTTTAAAAAATTTAAGATTGTATTGTTGAATTAAAAAGAGACAATTGTTTATAAACTGCAAACTTAGATAGCGTATTTTTCAAAAATGTAAAAAGGGACAATTGTTTATAACTGCAAACTTCTTGATATCAAAACCAAGTATCAAACCACTTTTGAATCTAAAATGTGTTGTCCAACAGTATAACGAAAGGGTACAGAATGTAACAAAACTCTAGTCAAATTTTAAAATTTTCGATAGCTATACAAATAGGTTATGCTAATCCGACTATTTCTTAGTCAACTCCGAAAACCTACCACAATTTTGAAAAATTCTTAGAGTCTTACCACAAAATGCAGACAATTAAAAATCTATAAATACAATTCCAAACATTTATGTGTTTTACCAAAAATTAAAGATTTTTAAAAAATTTTACGATTGTATTGTTGAATGTAAAAGGGACAATTGTTTATAACTGCAAACTTAGATAGCGTATTTTTTCAAAAAAATGTAAAAGGGGACAATTGTTTATAACTGCAAACTTCTTGATATGAAAACCGAGTATAAAACTACTTTTGAATCAAAAATCTGTTGTCCCATCAGAATAACGAAAGGGTACAGAATGTAACAAACTGTAGCCAAATTTAAAATTTTCGAAAAGCTATACAAAATAGGTTATGCTAATCCGACTATTTTTTTAGTCAACTCCGAAAACCTAACCAGAATTTTGAAAACATTCTTAGAGTCTTACCACAAAATGCAGGCAATTAAAATCTATAAATACGATTCGAAACATTTATGTGCTTTGCAAAAAATTCAAGATTTTTAAAAAATTTATGATTGTATTTGTTTGTCTAAGCAGATTTGATATAGCGTATTTTTCAAGATTGTAAATAGGACAATTGTTTATAACTGCAAACTTAGATAGCGTATTTAACTGCAAAATTTAGCTTGATATCAAAACCAAGTATCAAACCACTTTTGTATCTAAAACCTGTTGTCCATCAGAATAACGAAAGAGTACGGAATGTAACAAACTGTTGCTGCAAATTTAAAATTTTCGAAAGTTGTACCAATAGGTTATGCTAATCCGACTATTTTTTTCGAGTCAACTCCGAAAACCTACCAGAATTTTGAAATATTCTTAGAGTCTTACCACAAAATGCAGGCAATTAAAAATCTATAAATACGATTCGAAACATTTATGTGCTTTGCAAAAAATTCAAGATTTTTAAACAATTTATGATTGTATTGTTTTGAATGTAAAAACCTGAGACAATTGTTTTATAACTGCAAACTTAGGTAGCGTATTTTTCAAAAAAATGTAAAAGGGACAATTGTTTATAACTGCAAACTTCTTGATATCAAAACCAAGTATCAAACCACTTTTTGAATCTAAAATTTTTTGTCCATCAGAATAACGAAAGGGTACAGAATGTAACAAACTGTAGCCAAATTTAAAATTTTCGAAAGCTATACAAATATGTTATGCTAATCCGACTATTTTTTAGTCAACTCCGAAAAACCTACCAGAATTTCGAAACATTCTTAGAGTCTTACCACAAAATGCAGGCAATTAAAATCTATAAATACGATTCGAAACGTTTATGTGCTTTGCCAAAAATTCAAGATTGTTATAATGTTTGTCTCAGCAGATTTGAGATAGCGTATTTTTCAAGAATGTAATAGGGACAATTGTTTTTAACTTCAAACTTAGATTAGTGTATTTTTCAAAAAATGTAAAAGGTACAATTGTTTATAACTGCAAACTTCTTGATATCAAAACCAAGTATCAAACCCACTTTTGTATCTAAAAATCTGTTGTCCATCAGAATAACGAAAGAGTACAGAATGTAACAAACTGTAGCCAAATTTAAAATTTTCAAAAGCTATACAAATAGGTTATGCTAATCCGACTATTTTTTAGTCAACTCCGAAAACCTACCAGAATTTTGAAACATTCTTAGAGTCTTACCACAAAATGCAGGCAATTTAAAATCTATAAATACAATTCCAAAACATTTATGTGTTTTTACCAAAAATTCAAGATTTTTAAAAAATTTATTATTGTATTGTTGAATGTAAAAGGTACAATTGTTTATAACTGCAAACTTCTTTGATATCAAAACCAAGTATCAAACCACTTTTGTATCTAAAATCTGTTGTCCGTCAAAATAACGGAAGAGTACAGAATGTAACAAAATGTAGCCAAATTTAAAATTTTCGAAAGCTGTACAAAATAGGTTATGGTAATCCGACTATTTTTTAGTCAACTCCGGAAACCTACCAGAATTTTGAAAAATTCTTAGAGTCTTACCACAAAATGCAGGCAATTAAAATCTATTAATACAATTCCAAACATTTATGTGTTTTACCAAAAATTCAAGATTTTTAAAAAAATTATGATTGTATTGTTGAATGTAAAAGGGACAATTGTTTTATAACTGCAAACTTAGATAGCGTATTTTTCAAAAAATTTAAAATGGACAATTGTTTATAACTGCAAACTTCTTGATATCAAAAACCAAGTATCAAACCACTTTTGAATCTGAAATCTGTTGTCCATCAGAATAGCGAAAGGGTACAGAATGTAACAAACTGTAGCCAAATTTAAAATTTTCGAAAGCTATACAAATAGGTTATGCTAATCCGATTATTGTTTAGTCAACTCCGAAAACCTACCAGAATTTTGAAACATTCTTAGAGTCTTACCACAAAATGCAGGCAATTAAAATCTATAAATACGATTCGAAACATTTATGTGCTTTGCCAAAAATTTTAAGATTTTTAAAAAAAGTTATGATTGTAATGTTTTTCTCGGCAGATTTTGAGATAGCGTATTTTTCAAAAATGTAATAGGGACAATTGTTTATAAACTTCAAACTTAGATAGTGTATTTTTTCAAAAAAATGTAAAAGGTACAATTGTTTATAACTGCAAACTTCTTGATATGAAAACCAAGTATCAAACCACTTTTGTATCTAAAATCTGTCGTCCATCAGAATAACGAAAGAGTACAGAATGTAACAAACTGTAGCCAAATTTGAAATTTTCGAAATCTGTACAAATAGGTTATGCTAATCCGACTATTTTTTAGTCAACTCCGAAAACCTACCAGAATTTTGAAAAATTCTTAGAGTCTTACCACAAAATGCAGGCAATTAGAATCTATAAATACAATTCCAAACATTTATGTGCTTTGCAAAAAATTCAAGATTTTTAAAAAATTTATGATTGTATTGTTTATCTAAGCAGATTTGAGATAGCGTATTTTTCAAGATTGTAAATAGGACAATTGTTTATAACTGCAAACTTAGATAGCGTATTTAACTGCAAAATTCTTGATATCAAAACCAAGTATCAAACCACTTTTTTCTCTAAAATCTGTAGTCCATCAGAATAACGAAAGAGTACAGAATGTAACAAACTGTTGCCAAATTTAAAATTTTCGAAAGCTATACAAATAGGTCATGCTAATCCGACTATTTTTTAGTCAACTCCGAAAACCTACCAGAATTTTGAAACATTCCTAAAGTCTTACCACAAAATGCAGGCAATTAAAATCTATAAATACGATTCGAAACATTTATGTGCTTTGCCAAAAATTCAAGATTTTTATAATGTTTGTCTCAGCAGATTTGAGATAGCGTATTTTTCAAGAATGTAATAGGGACAATTGTTTATAACTTCAAACTTAGATAGTGTATTTTTCAAAAAATGTAAAAGGTACAATTGTTTATAACTGCAAACTTCTTGATATCAAAACCAAGTATCAAACTACTTTTGTATCTAAAATCTGTTGTCCATCAGAATAACGAAAGGGTACAGAATGTAACAAACTGTAGCCAAATTTAAAATTTTCAAAAGCTATACAAATAGGTTATGCTAATCCGACTATTTTTTAGTCAACTCCGAAAACCTACCAGAATTTTGAAACATTCTTAGAGTCTTACCACAAAATGCAGGCAATTAAAATCTATAAATACAATTCCAAACATTTATGTGTTTTACCAAAAATTCAAGATTTTTAAAAAATTTATGATTGTATTGTTGAATGTAAAAGGGACAATTGTTTATAACTGCAAACTTAGATAGCGTATTTTTCAAAAAATGTAAAAGGCACAATTGTTTATAACTGCAAACTTCTTGATATTAAAACCAAGTATCAAACAACTTTTGAATCTAAAATCTGATGTCCATCAGAATAACGAAAGGGTACAGAATGTAACAAACTGTAGCCAAATTTAAAATTTTCGAAAGCTATACGAATATGTTATGCTAATCCGTCTATTTTGTAGTCAGTTCCGAAAACCTACCAGAAATTTGAAACATTCTTAGTGTCCTACCACAAAATGCAGGCTATTAAAATCTATAAATACGATTCGAAACATTTATGTGCTTTGCCAAAAATTCAAGATTTTTAAAAAAGTTTTGATTGTATTGTTTGTCTCAGATAATTTGAGATAGCGTTTTTTTCAAGAATGTAAAAGGGACAATTGTTTATAACTTCAAACTTAGATAGCGTATTTTTCAAAAAATGTAAAAGATACAATTGTTTAAAACTGCAAATTTCTTGATATCCAAACCAAGTATCAAACCACTTTTGTATCTAAAATCTGTTGTCCGTCAGAATAACGAAAGAGTACAGAATGTAACAAACAGTAGCCAAATTTAAAATTTTCGAAAGCTGTACAAATAGGTTATGGTAATCCGACTATTTTTTAATCAACTCCGGAAACCTACCAGAATTTTGAAAAATTCTTAGAGTTTACCACAAAATGCAGGCAATTAAAATCTATTAATACAATTCCAAACATTTATGTGTTTTACCAAAAATTCAAGATTTTTAAAAAATTTATGATTGTATTGTTGAATGTAAAAGGGACAATTGTTTATAACTGCAAACTTAGATAGCGTATTTTTCAAAAAATGTAAAATGGACAATTGTTTATAACTGCAAACTTCTTGATATCAAAACCAAGTATCAATCCACTTTTGAATCTAAAATCTTTTGTCCATCAGAATAACGAAAGGGTACAGAATGTAACAAACTGTAGCCAAATTTAAAATTTTCGAAAGCTATACAAATAGGTTATGCTAATCCGACTATTTTTTAGTCAACTCCGAAAACCTACCAGAATTTTGAAACATTCTTAGAGTCTTACCACAAAATGCAAGCAATTAAAATCTATAAATACGATTCGAAACATTTATGTGCTTTGCCAAAAATTCAAGATTTTTAAAAAAGTTATGATTGTAATGTTTTTCTCGGCAGATTTGAGATAGCGTATTTTTCAAAAATGTAATAGGGACAATTGTTTATAACTTCAAACTTGGATAGTGTATTTTTCAAAAAATGTAAAAGGTACAATTGTTTATAACTGCAAACGTCTTGATATCAAAACCAAGTATCAAACCACTTTTGTATCTAAAATCTGTTGTCCATCAGAATAACGAAAGAGTACAGAATGTAACAAACTGTAGCCAAATTTAAAATTTTCGAAATCTGTACAAATAGGTTATGCTAATCCGACTATTTTTTAGTCAACTCCGAAAACCTACCAGAATTTTGAAAAATTCTTAGAGTCTTACCACAAAATGCAGGCAAATAGAATCTATAAATACAATTCCAAAACATTTATGTGTTTTACCAAAAATACAAGATTTTTAAAAAATTTATGATTGTATTGTTGAATGTAAAAGGGACAATTGTGTATAACTGCAAACTTAGATAGCGTATTTTTCAAAAAATATAAAAGGGACAATTGTTTATAACTGCAAACTTAGATAGCGTATTTTTCAAAAAAATGTAAAAGGGACAATTGTTTATAACTGCAAACTTCTTGATATCAAAACCAAGTATCAAACAACTTTTGAATCTAAAATCTGTTGTCCATCAGAATAACGAAAGGGTACAGAATGTAACAAACTGTAGCCAAATTTAAAATTTTCGAAAGCTATACAAATAGGTTATGCTAATCCGACTATTTTTTAGTCATCTCCGAAAACCTACAGAAATTTGAAACATTCTTAGAGTCCTACCACAAAATGCAGGCTATTAAAATCTATAAATACGATTCGAAACATTTATGTGCTTTGCCAAAAATTCAAGATTTTTAAAAAAGTTTTGATTGTATTGTTTGTCTCAGAAGATTTGAGATAGCGTATTTTTCAAGAATGTAAAAGGGACAATTGTTTATAACTTCAAACTTAGATAGCGTATTTTTCAAAAAATTTAAAAGATACAATTGTTTAAAACTGCAAACTTCTTGATATCCAAACCAAGTATCAAACCACTTTTGTATCTAAAATCTGTTGTCCGTCAGAATAACGAAAGAGTACAGAATGTAACAAACTGTAGCCAAATTTAAAATTTTCGAAAGCTGTACAAATAGGTTATGCTAATCCGACTATTTTTTAGTCAACTCCGAAAACCTACCACAATTTTGAAAAATTCTTAGAGTCTTACCACAAAATGCAGACAATTAAAATCTATAAATACAATTCCAAACATTTATGTGTTTTACCAAAAATTAAAGATTTTTAAAAAATTTACGATTGTATTGTTGAATGTAAAAGGGACAATTGTTTATAACTGCAAACTTAGATAGCGTATTTTTCAAAAAATGTAAAAGGGACAATTGTTTATAACTGCAAACTTCTTGATATGAAAACCGAGTATAAAACTACTTTTGAATCAAAAATCTGTTGTCCATCAGAATAACGAAAGGGTACAGAATGTAACAAACTGTAGCCAAATTTAAAATTTTCGAAAGCTATACAAATAGGTTATGCTAATCCGACTATTTTTTAGTCAACTCCGAAAACCTACCAGAATTTTGAAACATTCTTAGAGTCTTTTACCACAAAATGCAGGCAATTAAAATCTATAAATACGATTCGAAACATTTATGTGCTTTGCAAAAAATTTCAAGATTTTTAAAAAAATTTATGATTGTATTGTTTGTTCTAAGCAGATTTGATATAGCGTATTTTTCAAGATTGTAAATAGGACAATTGTTTATAACTGCAAACTTAGATAGCGTATTTAACTGCAAAATTCTTGATATCAAAACCAAGTATCAAACCACTTTTGTATCTAAAACCTGTTGTCCATCAGAATAACGAAAGAGTACGGAATGTAACAAACTGTTGCCAAATTTAAAATTTTCGAAAGTTGTACCAATAGGTTATGCTAATCCGACTATTTTTAGTCAACTCCGAAAACCTACCAGAATTTTGAAATATTCTTAGAGTCTTACCACAAAATGCAGGCAATTAAAATCTATAAATACGATTCGAAACATTTATGTGCTTTGCAAAAAATTCAAGATTTTTAAACAATTTATGATTGTATTGTTGAATGTAAAAGAGACAATTGTTTATAACTGCAAACTTAGGTAGCGTATTTTTCAAAAAATGTAAAAGGGACAATTGTTTATAACTGCAAACTTCTTGATATCAAAACCAAGTATCAAACCACTTTTGAATCTAAAATTTTTTGTCCATCAGAATAACGAAAGGGTACAGAATGTAACAAACTGTAGCCAAATTTAAAATTTTCGAAAGCTATACAAATATGTTATGCTAATCCGACTATTTTTTAGTCAACTCCGAAAACCTACCAGAATTTTGAAACATTCTTAGAGTCTTACCACAAAATGCAGGCAATTAAAATCTATAAATACGATTCGAAACGTTTATGTGCTTTGCCAAAAATTCAAGATTGTTATAATGTTTGTCTCAGCAGATTTGAGATAGCGTATTTTTCAAGAATGTAATAGGGACAATTGTTTTTAACTTCAAACTTAGATAGTGTATTTTTCAAAAAATGTAAAAGGTACAATTGTTTATAACTGCAAACTTCTTGATATCAAAACCAAGTATCAAACCACTTTTGTATCTAAAATCTGTTGTCCATCAGAATAACGAAAGAGTACAGAATGTAACAAACTGTAGCCAAATTTAAAATTTTCAAAAGCTATACAAATAGGTTATGCTAATCCGACTATTTTTTAGTCAACTCCGAAAACCTACCAGAATTTTGAAACATTCTTAGAGTCTTACCACAAAATGCAGGCAATTAAAATCTATAAATACAATTCCAAACATTTATGTGTTTTACCAAAAATTCAAGATTTTTAAAAAATTTATTATTGTATTGTTGAATGTAAAAGGTACAATTGTTTATAACTGCAAACTTCTTGATATCAAAACCAAGTATCAAACCACTTTTGTATCTAAAATCTGTTGTCCGTCAAAATAACGGAAGAGTACAGAATGTAACAAACTGTAGCCAAATTTAAAATTTTCGAAAGCTGTACAAATAGGTTATGGTAATCCGACTATTTTTTAGTCAACTCCGGAAACCTACCAGAATTTTGAAAAATTCTTAGAGTCTTACCACAAAATGCAGGCAATTAAAATCTATTAATACAATTCCAAACATTTATGTGTTTTACCAAAAATTCAAGATTTTTAAAAAAATTATGATTGTATTGTTGAATGTAAAAGGGACAATTGTTTATAACTGCAAACTTAGATAGCGTATTTTTCAAAAAATTTAAAATGGACAATTGTTTATAACTGCAAACTTCTTGATATCAAAACCAAGTATCAAACCACTTTTGAATCTGAAATCTGTTGTCCATCAGAATAGCGAAAGGGTACAGAATGTAACAAACTGTAGCCAAATTTAAAATTTTCGAAAGCTATACAAATAGGTTATGCTAATCCGATTATTGTTTAGTCAACTCCGAAAACCTACCAGAATTTTGAAACATTCTTAGAGTCTTACCACAAAATGCAGGCAATTAAAATCTATAAATACGATTCGAAACATTTATGTGCCTTGCCAAAAATTTAAGATTTTTAAAAAAGTTATGATTGTAATGTTTTTCTCGGCAGATTTGAGATAGCGTATTTTTCAAAAATGTAATAGGGACAATTGTTTATAACTTCAAACTTAGATAGTGTATTTTTCAAAAAATGTAAAAGGTACAATTGTTTATAACTGCAAACTTCTTGATATGAAAACCAAGTATCAAACCACTTTTGTATCTAAAATCTGTCGTCCATCAGAATAACGAAAGAGTACAGAATGTAACAAACTGTAGCCAAATTTGAAATTTTCGAAATCTGTACAAATAGGTTATGCTAATCCGACTATTTTTTAGTCAACTCCGAAAACCTACCAGAATTTTGAAAAATTCTTAGAGTCTTACCACAAAATGCAGGCAATTAGAATCTATAAATACAATTCCAAACATTTATGTGTTTTACCAAAAATACAAGATTTTTAAAAAATTTATGATTGTATTGTTGAATGTAAAAGGGACAATTGTGTATAACTGCAAACTTAGATAGCGTATTTTTCAAAAAATGTAAAAGGGACAATTGTTTATAACTGCAAACTTCTTGATATGAAAACCAAGTATAAAACCACTTTTGAATAAAAAATCTGTTGTCCATCAGAATAACGAAAGGGTACAGAATGTAACAAACTGTAGCCAAATTTAAAATTTTCGAAAGCTATACAAATAGGTTATGCTAATCCGACTATTTTTTAGTCAACTCCGTAAACCTACCAGAATTTTGAAACATTCTTAGAGTCTTACCACAAAATGCAGGCAATTAAAATCTATAAATACGATTCGAAACATTTATGTGCTTTGCAAAAAATTCAAGATTTTTAAAAAATTTATGATTGTATTGTTTATCTAAGCAGATTTGAGATAGCGTATTTTTCAAGATTGTAAATAGGACAATTGTTTATAACTGCAAACTTAGATAGCGTATTTAACTGCAAAATTCTTGATATCAAAACCAAGTATCAAACCACTTTTGTCTCTAAAATCTGTAGTCCATCAGAATAACGAAAGAGTACAGAATGTAACAAACTGTTGCCAAATTTAAAATTTTCGAAAGCTATACAAATAGGTCATGCTAATCCGACTATTTTTTAGTCAACTCCGAAAACCTACCAGAATTTTGAAACATTCCTAAAGTCTTACCACAAAATGCAGGCAAATAAAATCTATAAATACGATTCGAAACATTTATGTGCTTTGCCAAAAATTCAAGATTTTTATAATGTTTGTCTCAGCAGATTTGAGATAGCGTATTTTTCAAGAATGTAATAGGGACAATTGTTTATAACTTCAAACTTAGATAGTGTATTTTTCAAAAAATGTAAAAGGTACAATTGTTTATAACTGCAAACTTCTTGATATCAAAACCAAGTATCAAACTACTTTTGTATCTAAAATCTGTTGTCCATCAGAATAACGAAAGGGTACAGAATGTAACAAACTGTAGCCAAATTTAAAATTTTCAAAAGCTATACAAATAGGTTATGCTAATCCGACTATTTTTTAGTCAACTCCGAAAACCTACCAGAATTTTGAAACATTCTTAGAGTCTTACCACAAAATGCAGGCAATTAAAATCTATAAATACAATTCCAAACATTTATGTGTTTTACCAAAAATTCAAGATTTTTAAAAAATTTATGATTGTATTGTTGAATGTAAAAGGACAAAATGTTTATAACTGCAAACTTAGATAGCGTATTTTTCAAAAAAATGTAAAAAGGCACAATTGTTTATAACTGCAAACTTCTTGATATTAAAACCAAGTATCAAACAACTTTTGAATCTAAAATCTGATGTCCATCAGAATAACGAAAGGGTACAGAATGTAACAAACTGTAGCCAAATTTAAAATTTTCGAAAGCTATACGAATATGTTATGCTAATCCGTCTATTTTGTAGTCAATTCCGAAAACCTACCAGAAATTTGAAACATTCTTAGTGTCCTACCACAAAATGCAGGCTATTAAAATCTATAAATACGATTCGAAACATTTATGTGCTTTGCCAAAAATTCAAGATTTTTAAAAAAGTTTTGATTGTATTGTTTGTCTCAGAAGATTTGAGATAGCGTATTTTTCAAGAATGTAAAAGGGACAATTGTTTATAACTTCAAACTTAGATAGCGTATTTTTCAAAAAATGTAAAAGATACAATTGTTTAAAACTGCAAACTTCTTGATATCCAAACCAAGTATCAAACCACTTTTGTATCTAAAATCTGTTGTCCGTCAGAATAACGAAAGAGTACAGAATGTAACAAACAGTAGCCAAATTTAAAATTTTCGAAAGCTGTACAAATAGGTTATGGTAATCCGACTATTTTTTAATCAACTCCGGAAACCTACCAGAATTTTGAAAAATTCTTAGAGTTTACCACAAAATGCAGGCAATTAAAATCTATTAATACAATTCCAAACATTTATGTGTTTTACCAAAAATTCAAGATTTTTAAAAAATTTATGATTGTATTGTTGAACGTAAAAGGGACAATTGTTTATAACTGCAAACTTAGATAGCGTATTTTTTCAAAAAATGTAAAATGGACAATTGTTTATAACTGCAAACTTCTTGATATCAAAACCAAGTATCAAACCACTTTTTGAATCTAAAATCTTTTGTCCATCAGAATAACGAAAGGGTACAGAATGTAACAAACTGTAGCCAAATTTAAAATTTTCGAAAGCTATACAAATAGGTTATGCTAATCCGACTATTTTTTAGTCAACTCCGAAAACCTACCAGAATTTTGAAACATTCTTAGAGTCTTACCACAAAATGCAAGCAATTAAAAATCTATAAATACGATTCGAAACATTTATGTGCTTTGCCAAAAATTCAAGATTTTTAAAAAAGTTATGATTGTAATGTTTTTCTCGGCAGATTTGAGATAGCGTATTTTTCAAAAATGTAATAGGGACAATTGTTTATAACTTCAAACTTGGATAGTGTATTTTTCAAAAAATGTAAAAGGTACAATTGTTTATAACTGCAAACGTCTTGATATCAAAACCAAGTATCAAACCACTTTTGTATCTAAAATCTGTTGTCCATCAGAATAACGAAAGAGTACAGAATGTAACAAACTGTAGCCAAATTTAAAATTTTCGAAATCTGTACAAATAGGTTATGCTAATCCGACTATTTTTTAGTCAACTCCGAAAACCTACCAGAATTTTGAAAAATTCTTAGAGTCTTACCACAAAATGCAGGCAATTAGAATCTATAAATACAATTCCAAACATTTATGTGTTTTACCAAAAATACAAGATTTTTAAAAAATTTATGATTGTATTGTTGAATGTAAAAGGGACAATTGTGTATAACTGCAAACTTAGATAGCGTATTTTTCAAAAAATATAAAAGGGACAATTGTTTATAACTGCAAACTTAGATAGCGTATTTTTCAAAAAAATGTAAAAGGGACAATTGTTTATAACTGCAAACTTCTTGATATCAAAACCAAGTATCAAACAACTTTTGAATCTAAAATCTGTTGTCCATCAGAATAACGAAAGGGTACAGAATGTAACAAACTGTAGCCAAATTTAAAATTTTCGAAAGCTATACAAATAGGTTATGCTAATCCGACTATTTTTTAGTCAACTCCGAAAACCTACCAGAAATTTGAAACATTCTTAGAGTCCTACCACAAAATGCAGGCTATTAAAATCTATAAATACGATTCGAAACATTTATGTGCTTTGCCAAAAATTCAAGATTTTTAAAAAAGTTTTGATTGTATTGTTTGTCTCAGAAGATTTGAGATAGCGTATTTTTCAAGAATGTAAAAGGGACAATTGTTTATAACTTCAAACTTAGATAGCGTATTTTTCAAAAAATTTAAAAGATACAATTGTTTAAAACTGCAAACTTCTTGATATCCAAACCAAGTATCAAACCACTTTTGTATCTAAAATCTGTTGTCCGTCAGAATAACGAAAGAGTACAGAATGTAACAAACTGTAGCCAAATTTAAAATTTTCGAAAGCTGTACAAATAGGTTATGGTAATCCGACTATTTTTTAGTCAACTCCGGAAACCTACCAGAATTTTGAAGAATTCTTAGAGTCTTACCACAAAATGCAGGCAATTAAAATCTATTAATACAATTCCAAACATTTATGTGTTTTACCAAAAATTCAAGATTTTTAAAAAATTTATGATTGTATTGTTGAATGTAAAAGGGACAATTGTTTATAACTGCAAACTTAGATAGCGCATTTTTCAAAAAATGTAAAATGGACAATTGTTTATAACTGCAAACTTCTTGATATCAAAACCAAGTATCAAACCACTTTTGAATCTAAAATCTGTTGTCCATCAGAATAACGAAAGGGTACAGAATGTAACAAACTGTAGCCAAATTTAAAATTTTCGAAAGCTATACAAATAGGTTATGCTAATCCGACTATTTTTTAGTCAACTCCGAAAACCTACCAGAATTTTGAAACATTCTTAGAGTCTTACCACAAAATGCAGGCAATTAAAATCTATAAATACGATTCGAAACATTTATGTGCTTTGCCAAAAATTCAAGATTTTTAAAAAAGTTATGATTGTAATGTTTTTCACGGCAGATTTGAGATAGCGTATTTTTCAAAAATGTAATAGGGACAATTGTTTATAACTTCAAACTTAGATAGTGTATTTTTCAAAAAATGTAAAAGGTACAATTGTTTATAACTGCAAACTTCTTGATATCAAAACCCAGTATCAGACCACTTTTGAATCTAAAATCTGTTGTCCATCAGAATAACGAAAAGGTACAGAATGTAACAAACTGTAGCAAAATTTAAAATTTTCGAAAGCTATACAAATAGGTTATGCTAATCCGACTATTTTTTAGTCAACTCCGAAAACCTACCATAATTTTGAAACATTCTTAGAGTCTTACCACAAAATGCAGGCAATTAAAATCTATAAATACGATTCGAAACATTTATGTGATTTGCCAAAAATTCAAGATTTTTAAAAAAGTTTTGATTGTATTGTTTGTCTCAGAAGATTTGAGATAGCGTATTTTTCAAGAATGTAAAAGGGAAAATTGTTTATAACTTCAAACTTAGATAGCGTATTTTTCAAAAAATGTAAAAGGTACAATTGTTTAAAACTGCAAACTTCTTGATATCCAAACCAAGTATCAAACCACTTTTGTATCTAAAATCTGTTGTCCGTCAGAATAACGAAAGAGTACAGAATGTAACAAACTGTAGCCAAATTAAAAATTTTCGAAAGCTGTACAAAAAGGGTTATGCTAATCCGACTATTTTTTAGTCAACTCCGAAAACCTACCAGAATTTTGAAAATTTCTTAGAGTCTTACCACAAAATGCAGGCAATTAAAATCTATTAATACAATTACAAACACTTATGTGTTTTACCAAAAATTCAAGATTTTTAAAAAATTTATGATTGTATTGTTGAATGTAAAAGGGACAATTGTTTATAACTGCAAACTTAGATAGCGTATTTTTCAAAAAATTTAAAAGGAACAAATGTTTATAACTGCAAACTTCTTGATATCAAAACCAAGTATCAAACCACTTTTGAATCTAAAATCTGTTTTCCATCAGAGTAACGAAAGGGTACAGAATGTAACAAACTGTAGCCAAATTTAGAATTTTCGAAAGATATAAAAATAAGTTATGCTAATCCGACTATTTTTTAGTCAACTTCGAAAACCTACCAGAATTTTGAAACATTCTTAGAGTCTTACCACAAAATGCAGGCAATTAAAATCTATAAATACGATTCCAAACATTTATGTGCTTTGCCAAAAATTCAAGATTTTTAAAAAAGTTTTGATTGTATTGTTTGTCTCAGAAGATTTGAGATAGCTTATTTTTCGAGATTGTAAAAGGGACAATTGTTTATAACTGCAAACTTAGATAGCGTATTTTTCAGAAAATTTGAAAGGGACAATTGTTTATAACTGGAAACTTCTTAATATCAAAACCAAGTATGAAAACACTTTTGTATCTAAAATCGATTGTCCATCAAAATAACGAAAGAGTACAGAATGTAACAAACTGTAGCCAAATTCAAAATTTTCGAAAGCTGTACAAATAGGTTATGCTAATCCGACTATTTTTTAGTCAACTCCGAAAACCTACCAGAATTTTGAAAAATTCTTAGAGTCTTACCACGAAATGCAGGCAATTAAAATCTATAAATACGATTCCAAACATTTATGTGCTTTGCCAAAAATTCAAGATTTTTAAAAAATTTATGATTGTATTGTTTGTCTCAGCTGATTTGAGATTGCGTATTTTTCAAGATTGTAAAAGGGAAAATTGTTTATAACTGAAAACTTAGATAGCGTATTTTTCAAAAAATATAGAAGGGACAATTGTTTATAACTGCAAAGTTCTTGATACCAAAACCAAGTATGAAACCACTTTTGAATCTAAAATCTGTTGTCCATCATAATAACGGAAGGGTACAGAATGTAACAAATTGTAGCCAAATTTAAAATTTTCGAAATCTATACAAATAGGTTATGCTAATCCGACTATTTTTTAGTCAACTCCGAAAACCTACCAGAATTTTGAAACATTCTTAGAGTCTTACCACAAAATGCAGGCAATTAAAATCTATAAATACGATTCCAAACATTTATGTGCTTTGCCAAAAATTCAAGATTTTTAAAAAATTTATGATTGTATTGTTTGTCTCAGCTGATTTGAGATAGCGTATTTTTCAAGATTGTAAAAGGGACAATTGTTTATAACTGCAAACTTAGATAGCGTATTTTTCAAAAAATATAAAAGGGACAATTGTTTATAACTGCAAAGTTCTTGATACCAAAACCAAGTATCAAACCACTTTTGAATCTAAAATCTGTTGTCCATCATAATAACAGAGGGTACAGAATGTAACAAACTGTAGCCAAATTTAAAATTTTCGAAAGCTGTACAAATAGGTTATGCTAATCCGACTATTTTTTAGTCAACTCCGAAAACCTACCAGAATTTTGAAACATTCTTAGAGTCTTACCACAAAAAATGCAGGCAATTAAAATCTATAAATACGATTCCAAACATTTATGTGCTTTGCCAAAAATTCAAGATTTTTAAAAAATTTATGATTGTGATTGTATTGTTTGTCTCAGCTGATTTGAGATAGCGAATTTTTCGAGATTGTAAAAGGGACAATTGTTTATATAACTGCAAACTTAGATAGCGTATTTTTCAAAAAATATAAAAGGGACAATTGTTTTATAACTGCAAAGTTCTTGATACCAAAACCAAGTATCAAACCACTTTTGAATCTAAAATCTGTTGTCCGTCATAATAACGAAAGGGTACAGAATGTAACAAACTTGTAGCCAAATTTAAAATTTTCGAAAGCTATACAAATAGGTTATGCTAATCCGACTATTTTTTAGTCAACTCCGAAAACCTACCAGAATTTTGAAACATTCTTAGAGTCTTACCACAAAATGCAGGCAATTAAAATCTATAAATACGATTCCAAAACATTTTTGTGCTTTGCCAAAAATTCAAGATTTTTTTAAAAAAATTTTGTCTCATTGCTTGATTTGAGATAGCGTATTTTTCAAGATTGTAAAAGGGACAATTGTTTATAACTGCAAACTTAGATAGCGTATTTTTCAAAAAATATAAAAGGGACAATTGTTTATAACTGCAAAGTTCTTGATACCAAAACCAAAAACCACTTTTGTATCTAAAATCTGTTGTCCATCAGAATAACGAAACAAAGAATGTAACAAACTGTAGCCAAAATTTAAAAATTTTCGGAAGCTATACAAATAGGTTTATGCTAATCCGACTATTTTTTAGTCAACTCCGAAAACCTACCAGAATTTTGAAACATTCTTAGAGTCTTACCACAAAATGCAGGCAATTAAAATCTATAAATACGATTCCAAACATTTATGTGCTTTGCCAAAAATTCAAGATTTTTAAAAAATTTATGATTGTATTGTTTGTCTCAGCTTATTTGAGATAGCGTATTTTTCAAGATTGTAAAAGGGACAATTGTTTAAAACTTCAAACTTAGATAGCGTATTTTTTAAAAAATGTAAAAGGGACAATTGTTTATAACTGCAAAATTCTTGATATCCAAACCAAGTATCAAACCACTTTTGTATCTAAAATCTGTTGTCCATCAGAATAACGAAAGAGTACAGAATGTAACAAACTGTAGCCAAATTTAAAATTTTCGAAAGTTGTACAAATAGGTTATGCTAATCCGACTATTTTTTTTAGTCAACTCCGAAAACCTACCAGAATTTTGAAACATTCTTAGAGTCTTACCACAAAATGCAGGCAAATTTCTAGAAATACGATTCCAAACATTTATGTGTTTTGCCAAAAATTCAAAATTTTTATAAAATTTTTATGATTGTATTGTTTGTCTCAGCAGATTTGAGATAGCGTATTTTTTAAAAAATATAAAAGGGACAATTGTTTATAACTGCAAACTTAGATAGCGTATTTTTCAAAAAATATAAAAGGGACAATTGTTTATAACTGCAAAGTTCTTGATACCAAAACCAAGTATCAAACCACTTTTGAATCTAAAATCTGTTGTCCATCATAATAACAGAGGGTACAGAATGTAACAAACTGTAGCCAAATTTAAAATTTTCGAAAGCTGTACAAATAGGTTATGCTAATCCGACTATTTTTTAGTCAACTCCGAAAACCTACCAGAATTTTGAAACATTCTTAGAGTCTTACCACAAAATGCAGGCAATTAAAATCTATAAATACGATTCCAAACATTTATGTGCTTTGCCAAAAATTCAAGATTTTTAAAAAATTTATGATTGTATTGTTTGTCTCAGCTGATTTGAGATAGCGTATTTTTCAAGATTGTAAAAGGGACAATTGTTTATAACTGCAAACTTAGATAGCGTATTTTTCAAAAAATATAAAAGGGACAATTGTTTATAACTGCAAAGTTCTTGATACCAAAACCAAGTATCAAACCACTTTTGAATCTAAAATCTGTTGTCCGTCATAATAACAGAAGGGTACAGAATGTAACAAACTGTAGCCAAATTTAAAATTTTCGAAAGCTATACAAATAGGTTATGCTAATCCGACTATTTTTTAGTCAACTCCGAAAACCTACCAGAATTTTGAAACATTCTTAGAGTCTTACCACAAAATGCAGGCAATTAAAATCTATAAATACGATTCCAAACATTTTTGTGCTTTGCCAAAAATTCAAGATTTTGTTTTTTAAAAAATTTATGATTGTATTGTTTGATAGTAAAAGCAATTGATTTGAGATAGCGTATTTTTCAAAAAATGTAAAAGGGACAATTGTTTATAACTGCAAACTTAGATAGCGTATTTTTCAGAAAATATAAAAGGGACAATTGTTTATAACTGCAAACTTCTTAATATCAAAACCAAGTATGAAAACACTTTTGTATCTAAAATCGATTGTCCATCAAAATAACGAAAGAGTACAGAATGTAACAAACTGTAGCCAAATTTAAAATTTTCGAAAGCTGTACAAATAGGTTATGCTAATCCGACTATTTTTTAGTCAACTCCGAAAACCTACCAGAATTTTGAAAAATTCTTAGAGTCTTACCACAAAATGCAGGCAATTAAAATCTATAAATACGATTCCAAACATTTATGTGCTTTGCCAAAAATTCAAGATTTTTAAAAAATTTATGATTGTATTGTTTGTCTCAGCTGATTTGAGATAGCGTATTTTTCAAGATTGTAAAAGGGACAATTGTTTATAACTGCAAACTTAGATAGCGTATTTTTCAAAAAATATAAAAGGGACAATTGTTTATAACTGCAAAGTTCTTGATACCAAAACCAAGTATCAAACCACTTTTGAATCTAAAATCTGTTGTCCATCATAATAACGGAAGGGTACAGAATGTAACAAACTGTAGCCAAATTTAAAATTTTCGAAAGCTATACAAATAGGTTATGCTAATCCGACTATTGTTTAGTCAACTCCGAAAACCTACCAGAATTTTGAAACATTCTTAGAGTATTACCACAAAATGCAGGCAATTAAAATCTATAAATACGATTCCAAACATTTATGTGCTTTGCCAAGAATTCAAGATTTTTAAAAAATTTATTATTGTATTGTTTGTCTCAGCTGATTTGAGATAGCGTATTTTTCAGGATTGTAAAAGGGACAATTGTTTATAACTGCAAACTTAGATAGCGTATTTTTCAAAAAATATAAAAGGGACAATTGTTTATAACTGCAAAGTTCTTGATACCAAAACCAAGTATCAAACCACTTTTGAATCTAAAATCTGTTGTCCATCATAATAACGAAAGGGTACAGAATGTAACAAAACTGTAGCCAAATTTAAAATTTTCGAAAGCTATACAAATAGGTTATGCTAATCCGACTATTTTTTAGTCAACTCCGAAAACCTACCAGAATATTGAAAAATTCTTAGAGTCTTACCACAAAATGTTTTGCCAAAAATTAAAAATCTATAAAATACGATTCTCAAACATTTGAGTAGCTTTGCCAAAAATTGTTTATTCAAGTAGATAGCGTTTTTTCAAAAAAAATTTATGATTGTAATTGTTTGTCTCAGCTGATTTGAGAACCAAGTAGCGTATTTTTCAAAATCTGTAAGAAGGGACAGAATGTTTATAAGCCAAATTTAAACTTAGATACAAATAGATTAGCGTATATTTTTTAAAAAAAATATAAAAGGGAAAATTGTTTATAACTGCAAAACCTTTTTGATACCAAAACCAAGTATCAAACCACTTTTGAATCTAAAATCTGTTGTCCATCATAATAACGGAAGGGTTACAGAATGTAACAAACTGTAGCCAAATTTAAAATTTTCGAAAGCTATACAAATAGGTTATGCTAATCCGACTATTTTTTAGTCAACTCCGAAGACCTACCAGAATTTTGAAATATTCTCAGAGTCTTACCACAAAACGCAGGCAATTAAAATCTATAAATACGATTCCAAACATTTATGTGCTTTGCCAAAAATTCAAGATTTTTAAAAAATTTATGATTGTATTGTTTGTCTCAGCTGATTAGAGATAGCGTATTTTTCAAGATTGTAAAAGGGACAATTGTTTAAAACTGCAAACTTAGATAGCGTATTTTTTAAAAAATGTAAAAATGACAATTGTTTATAACTGCAAAATTCTTGATATCCAAACCAAGTATCAAACCACTTTTGTATCTAAAATCTGTTGTCCATCAGAATAACGAAAGAGTACAGAATGTAACAAACTGTAGACAAATTTAAAATTTTCGAAAGTTGTACAAATAGGTTATGCTAATCCGACTATTTTTTAGTCAACACCGAAAACCTACCAGAATTTTGAAAAATTCTTAGAGTCTTACAAAATTTAGGCAATTAAAATCTATAAATACGATTCCAAAATTTATGTGCAAAAAAATTCAAGATTTTTAAAAAATTTATGATTGTATTGTTTGTCTCAGCAGATTTGAGATAGCGTATATTTTTCAAGAATGTAAAAGGGACAATTGTTTATAACTGCAAACTTAGATAGCGTATTTTTTTCAAAAAAATATAAAAGGTACAATTGTTTATAACTGCGAAACCTCTTGATACCAAAACCAAGTATCAAAACCACTTTTGAATCTAAAATCTGTTGTCCATCAGAATAACGAAAGGGTACAGAATGTAACAAACTGTAGCCAAATTTAAAATTTTCGAAAGCTATACAAATAGATTATGCTAATCCGACTATTTTTTAGTCAACTCCAAAAACCTACCAGAATTTTGAAACATTCTTAAGTTTTACCACAAAATGCAAAGTTCTTGATACCAAAACCAAGTAACAAACCACTTTTGAATCTAAAATCTGTTGTCCATCATAATAACGGAAGGGTTACAGAATGTAACAAACTGTAGCCAAATTTAAAATTTTCGAAAGCTATACAAATAGGTTATGCTAATCCGACTATTTTTTTAGTCAACACCGAAAACCTACCAGAATTTTGAAACATTCTTAGAGTCTTACCACAAAATGCAGGCAATTAAAATCTACAAATACGATTCCAAACATTTATGTGCTTCGCCAAAAATTCCAGATTTTTAAAAAATTTATGAGTGTATTGTTTGTCTCAGCTGATTTGAGATAGCGTATTTTTCAGGATTGTAAAAGGGACAATTGTGTATAACTTCAACTTAGATAGCGTATTTTTCAAAAAATATAAAAGGGACAATTGTTTATAACTGCAAAGTTCTTGATACCAAAACCAAGTATCAAACCACTTTTGAATCTAAAATCTGTTGTCCATCATAATAACGGAAGGGTACAGAATGTAACAAACTGTAGCCAAATTTAAAATTTTCGAAAGCTATACAAATAGGTTATGCTAATCCGACTATTTTTTAGTCAACTCCGAAAACCTACCAGAATTTTGAAACATTCTTAGAGTCTTACCACAAAATGCAGGCAATTAAAATCTATAAATACGATTCCAAACATTTATGTGCTTTGCCAAAAATTCAAGATTTTTAAAAAAATTTATATTATTGTATTGTTTGTCTCAGCTGATTTGAGATAGCGTATTTTTCAAGATTGTAAAAGGGACAATTGTTTATAACTGCAAACTTAGATAGCGTATTTTTCAAAAAATATAAAAGGGACAATTGTTTATAACTGCAAAGTTCTTGATACCAAAACCAAGTATCAAACCACTTTTGAATCTAAAATCTGTTGTCCATCATAATAACGAAAGGGTACAGAATGTAACAAACTGTAGCCAAATTTAAAATTTTCGAAAGCTATACAAATAGGTTATGCTAATCCGACTATTTTTTAGTCAACACCGAAAACCTACCAGAATTTTGAAAAATTCTTAGAGTCTTAGAGTCTTACCACAAAAATTCAGGCAATTAAAATCTATAAATACGATTCCAAACATTTATGTGCTTTGCCAAAAATTCAAGATTTTTAAAAAAAAAAATATGATTGTATTGTTTGTCTCAGCTGATTTGAGATCAGCGTATTTTTCAAGAATGTAAAAAGGGACAATTGTTTATAACTGCAAACTTAGATAGCGTATTTTTCAAAAATTATATAAAAGGTACAATTGTTTATAACTGCAAAGTTTTTGATACCAAAACCAAGTATCAAACCACTTTTGAATCTAAAATCTGTTGTCCATCATAATAACGAAAGGGTACAGAATGTAACAAACTGTAGCCAAATTTAAAATTTTCGAAAGCTATACAAATAGGTTATGCTAATCCGACTATTTTTTAGTCAACTCCGAAAACCTACCAGAATTTTGAAACATTCTTAGAGTCTTACCACAAAAATGCAGGCAATTAAAATCTATAAATACGATTCCAAACATTTATGTGCTTTGCCAAAAATTCAAGATTTTTAAAAAATTTATGATTGTATTGTTTGTCTCAGCTGATTTGAGATAGCGTATTTTTCAAGATTGTAAAAGGGACAATTGTTTATAAAACTGCAAACTTAGATAGCGTATTTTTTCAAAAAAATATAAAAGGGACAATTGTTTATATAACTGCAAAATTCTTGATATCCAAACCAAGTATCAAACCACTTTTGTATCTAAAATCTGTTGTCCATCAGAATAACGAAAGGGTACAGAATGTAACAAACTGTAGCCAAATTTTAAAATTTTCGAAAGTTGTACAAAATAGGTTATGCTAATCCGACTATTTTTTAGTCAACTCCGGAAACCTACCAGAATTTTGAAAAATTCATTCTTAGAGTCTTATGTGTTTTGCCAAAAATGCAGGCAATTATAAAATCTATGAAATACGATTCCAAACATTTGATGATAGCTTTTTTTTCAAGCCAAAAATTCAAGATTTTTAAAAAAACTTTTATGATTGTAAAAAAATATAAAAGGTTTGTTTCAGCGAATTTGATATAGCGTATTTTTCAAGAATGTGTCCAAAATAACGAAAGGGTACAGAATGTAACAAACTGTAGCCAAATTTAAAATTTTCGAAACTACAAATAGATTATGCTAATCCGACTATTTTTTAGTCAAAAAAACCTATAATTTTGAACAATTGTTAGTATGAAACTGCAAAGTTCTTGATACCAAAACCAAGTAACAAACCACTTTTGAATCTAAAATCTGTTGTCCATCATAATAACGGAAGGGTTACAGAATGTAACAAACCGTAGCCAAATTTAAAATTTTCGAAAGCTATACAAATAGGTTATGCTAATCCGACTATTTTTTAGTCAACTCCGAAAACCTACCAGAATTTTGAACATTCTTAGAATCTTACAAAAAAATGCAGGCAATTAAAATCTATAAATACGATTCCAAACATTTATGTGCTTTGCCAAAAATTCAAGATTTTTAAAAATTTATGATTGTATTGTTTGTCTCAGCTGATTTGAGATAGCGTATTTTTCAAGATTGTAAAAGGGACAATTGTTTATAACTGCAAACTTAGATAGCGTATTTTTCAAAAAATACAAAAGGGACAATTGTTTATAACTGCAAAGTTCTTGATACCAAAACCAAGTATCAAACCACTTTTGAATCTAAAATCTGTTGTCCATCATAATAACGGAAGGGTACAGAATGTAACAAACTGTAGCCAAATTTAAAATTTTCGAAAGCTATACAAATAGGTTATGCTAATCCGACTATTTTTTAGTCAACTCCGAAAACCTACCAGAATTTTGAAACATTCTTAGAGTCTTACCACAAAATGCAGGCAATTAAAATCTATAAATACGATTCCAAACATTTATGTGCTTTGCCAAAAATTCAAGATTTTTAAAAAATTTATGATTGTATTGTTTGTCTCAGCTGATTTGAGATAGCGTATTTTTCAAGATTGTAAAAGGGACAATTGTTTATAACTGCAAACTTAGATAGCGTATTTTTCAAAAAAATATATAAAGGGACAATTGTTTATAACTGCAAAAGTTCTTGATACCAAAACCAAGTATCAAACCACTTTTGTATCTAAAATCTGTTTGTCCATCAAATAACGAAAGGGTACAGAATGTAACAAACTGTAGCCAAATTTAAAATTTTCGAAAGCTATACAAATAGGTTATGCTAATCCGACTATTTTTTAGTCAACTCCGAAAACCTACCAGAATTTTGAAAACATTCTTAGAGTCTTACCACAAAAAGCAGGCAATTAAAATCTATAAATACGATTCCAAACATTTATGTGCTTTGCCAAAAATTCAAGATTTTTTAAAATGTTATGATTGTATTGTTTGTCTCAGCTGATTTGAGATAGCGTATTTTTCAAGATTGTAAAAGGGACAATTGTTTAAAACTACAAACTTAGATAGCGTATTTTTTTAAAAAAATATAAAAGGGACAATTGTTTATAACTGCAAAATTCTTGATATCCAAAACCAAGTATCAAACCACTTTTGTATCTAAAATCTGTTGTCCATCAGAATAACGAAAGAGTACAGAATGTAACAAACTGTAGCCAAATTTTAAAATTTTCGAAAGTTGTACAAATAGGTTATGCTAATCCGACTATTTTTTAGTCAACACCGAAAACCTACCAGAATTTTGAAAAATTCTTAGAGTCTTACAAAATGCAGGCAATTAAAATCTATAAATACGATTCCAAACATTTATGTGCTTTGCCAAAAATTCAAGATTTTTTAAAAAATTTATGATTGTATTGTTTGTCTCAGCTGATTTGAGATAGCGTATTTTTCAAGAATGTAAAAGGGACAATTGTTTATAACTGCAAACTTAGATAGCGTATTTTTCAAAAATTATAAAAAGGACAATTGTTTATAACTGCAAAGTTCTTGATACCAAAACCAAGTATCAAACCACTTTTGAATCTAAAATCTGTTGTCCATCATAATAACGGAAGGGTACAGAATGTAACAAACTGTAGCCAAATTTAAAATTTTCGAAAGCTATACAAATAGGTTATGCTAATCCGACTATTTTTTAGTCAACTCCGAAAACCTACCAGAATTTTGAAACATTCTTAGAGTCTTACCACAAAATGCAGGCAATTAAAATCTATAAATACGATTCCAAACATTTATGTGCTTTGCCAAAAATTCAAGATTTTTAAAAAATTTATGATTGTATTGTTTGTCTCAGCTGATTTGAGATAGCGTATTTTTCAAGATTGTAAAAGGGACAATTGTGTATAACTTCAAACTTAGATAGCGTATTTTTCAAAAAATATAAAAGGGACAATTGTTTATAACTGCAAAGTTCTTGATACCAAAACCAAGTATCAAACCACTTTTGAATCTAAAATCTGTTGTCCATCATAATAACGGAAGGGTACAGAATGTAACAAACTGTAGCCAAATTTAAAATTTTCGAAAGCTATACAAATAGGTTATGCTAATCCGACTATTTTTTAGTCAACTCCGAAAACCTACCAGAATTTTGAAAACTTAGAGTCTTAGAGTCTTTATGTGTTTTGCCAAAAATGCAGGCAATTAAAAAAATTTATATTGTAAATACAGCACCAAAGATAGCATTTAAGAATGCTTTGCCAAAAATTCAAGATAGCGATTTTTCAAAAAAATATAAAAGGTACAATTGTTTATAACTGCGAACCTCTTTGTTTTTGTCTCACTTTGAATCTAAAATCTGAGATCCATCAGAATAACGAAAGGGTACAGAATGTAAAAAGGACAGCCAATTGTTTAAAAACTTCGAAAATACTTAGATTAGCGTATTTTTTAGTCAAAAAAAAAACCTAAAAGGTACAATTGTTTGAAACTGCAAAGTTTTTGATACCAAAACCAAGTATCAAACCACTTTTGAATCTAAAATCTGTTGTCCATCATAATAACGGAAGGGTACAGAATGTAACAAACTGTAGCAAAAATTTAAAATTTTCGAAAGCTATACAAATAGGTTATGCTAATCCGACTATTTTTTAGTCAACTCCGAAAACCTACCAGAATTTTGAAATATTTCTTAGAGTCTTACCACAAAACGCAGGCAATTAAAATCTATAAATACGATTCCAAACATTTATGTGCTTTGCCAAAAATTCAAGATTTTTAAAAAAATTTATGATTGTATTGTTTTGTCTCAGCTGATTTGAGATAGCGTATTTTTCAAGATTGTAAAAGGGACAATTGTTTATAACTGCAAACTTAGATAGCGTATTTTTTTAAAAAATATAAAAAATGGACAATTGTTTATAACTGCAAAAAATTCTTGATATCCAAAACCAAGTATCAAACCACTTTTGTATCTAAAATCTGTTGTCCATCAGAATAACGAAAGAGTACAGAATGTAACAAACTGTAGCCAAATTTAAAATTTTCGAAAGTTGTACAAATAGGTTATGCTAATCCGACTATTTTTTAGTCAACACCCGAAAACCTACCAGAATTTTGAAAAATTCTTAGAGTCTTAGAGTCTTTATGCCAAAAAATTCAAAATTTTATAAAAATTTATGATTGTATTGTTTGTGTCAGCAGATTTGAGATAGCGTATTTTTCAAGAATGTAAAAGGGACAATTGTTTATAACTGCAAACTTAGATAGCGTATTTTTCAAAAAAATATAAAAGGTACAATTGTTTATAACTGCGAACCTCTTGATACCAAAACCAAGTATCAAACCACTTTTGAATCTAAAATCTGTTGTCCATCAGAATAAACGAAAGGGTACAGATTGTAACAAACTGCAAAATTTAAAATTTTCGAAAGCTTACAAATAGATTAGCGACTATTTTTTTAGTCAAAAAAAAAAACCTACCAGAATTTTGAAACATTCTTAGTTTGAAACATTCAAAGTTCTTGATACCAAAACCAAGTATCAAACCACTTTTGAATCTAAAATCTGTTGTCCATCATAATAACGGAAGTGTACAGAATGTAACAAACTGTAGCCAAATTTAAAATTGTCGAAAGCTATACAAATAGGTTATGCTAATCCGACTATTTTTTAGTCAACACCGAAAACCTACCAGAATTTTGAAACATTCTTAGAGTCTTACCACAAAATGCAGGCAATTAAAATCTACAAATACGATTCCAAACATTTATGTGCTTCGCCAAAAATTCCAGATTTTTAAAAAATTTATGATTGTATTGTTTGTCTCAGCTGATTTGAGATAGCGTATTTTTCAGGATTGTAAAAGGGACAATTGTGTATAACTTCAAACTTAGATAGCGTATTTTTCAAAAAATATAAAAGGGACAATTGTTTATAACTGCAAAGTTCTTGATACCAAAACCAAGTATCAAACCACTTTTGAATCTAAAATCTGTTGTCCATCATAATAACGAAAAGGTACAGAATGTAACAAACTGTAGCCAAATTTAAAATTTTCGAAAGCTATACAAATAGGTTATGCTAATCCGACTATTTTTTAGTCAACTCCGAAAACCTACCAGAATTTTGAAACATTCTTAGAGTCTTACCACAAAATGCAGGCAATTATAATCTATAAATATGATTCCAAACATTTATGTGCTTTGCCAAAAATTCAAGATTTTTAAAAAATTTATGATTGTATTGTTTGTCTCAGCTGATTTGAGATAGCGTATTTTTCAAGATTGTAAAAGGGACAATTGTTTATAACTGCAAACTTAGATAGCGTATTTTTCAAAAAAATATATAAAAGGGACAATTGTTTATAACTGCAAAGTTCTTGATACCAAAACCAAGTATCAAACCACTTTTGAATCTAAAATCTGTTGTCCATCAGAATAACGAAAGGGTACAGAATGTAACAAACTGTAGCCAAATTTAAAATTTTTCGAAAGCTATACAAATAGGTTATGCTAATCCGACTATTTTTTTAGTCAACTCCGAAAACCTACCAGAATTTTGAAAATATTCTTAGAGTCTTACCACAAAAAGCAGGCAATTAAAATCTATAAATACGATTCCAAACATTTATGTGCTTTGCCAAAAATTCAAGATTTTTTAAAATGTTATGATTGTATTGTTTGTCTCAGCTGATTTGAGATAGCGTATTTTTCAAGATTGTAAAAGGGACAATTGTTTATAAACTGCAAACTTAGATAGCGTATTTTTTAAAAAATGTAAAAGGGACAATTGTTTATAACTGCAAAATTCTTGATATCCAAAACCAAGTATCAAACCACTTTTGTATCTAAAATCTGTTGTCCATCAGAATAACGAAAGAGTACAGAATGTAACAAACTGTAGCCAAATTTAAAATTTTCGAAAGTTGTACAAATAGGTTATGCTAATCCGACTATTTTTTAGTCAACACCGAAAACCTACCAGAATTTTGAAACATTCTTAGAGAGTCTTAGAGTCTTAGAGTCTATAAATACGATTCCAAACATTTATGTTTTGCCAAAAATTCAAAATTTTATAAAATTTATGATTGTATTGTTTGTCTCAGCAGATTTGAGATAGCGTATTTTTCAAGAATGTAAAAGGGACAATTGTTTATAACTGCAAACTTAGATAGCGTATTTTTCAAAAAAATATAAAAGGTACAATTGTTTATAACTGCGAACCTCTTGATACCAAAACCAAGTATTTTTGAATCTAAAATCTGTTGTCCATCAGAATAACGAAAGGGTACAGAATGTAACAAACTGTAGCCAAATTTAAAAATTTTCGAAAGCTGCAAATAGATTATGATAATCGACTATTTTTTAGTCAACTCCAAAAACCTACCAGAATTTTGAAACATTCTTAGTTTATAACTGCAAAGTTCTTGATACCAAAACCAAGTATCAAACCACTTTTGAATCTAAAATCTGTTGTCCATCATAATAACGGAAGGGTTACAGAATGTAACAAACTGTAGCCAAATTTAAAATTTTCGAAAGCTATACAAATAGGTTATGCTAATCCGACTATTTTTTAGTCAACTCCGAAAACCTACCAGAATTTTGAAACATTCTTAGAGTCTTACCACAAAATGCAGGCAATTAAAATCTATAAATACGATTCCAAACATTTATGTGCTTTGCCAAAAATTCAAGATTTTTAAAAAATTTATGATTGTATTGTTTGTCTCAGCTGATTTGAGATAGCGTATTTTTCAAGATTGTAAAAGGGACAATTGTTTATAACTGCAAACTTAGATAGCGTATTTTTCAAAAAAATATAAAAAGTACAATTGTTTATAACTGCAAAGTTTTCTTGATACCAAAACCAAGTATCAAACCACTTTTGAATCTAAAATCTGTTGTCCATCATAATAACGGAAGGGTACAGAATGTAACAAAACTGTAGCCAAATTTAAAAATTTTCGAAAGCTATACAAAATAGGTTATGCTAATCCGACTATTTTTTAGTCAACTCCGAAAACCTACCCAGAATTTTGAAACATTCTTAGAGAATCTTACCACAAAATGCAGGCAATTAAAATCTATAAATACGATTCCAAACATTTATGTGCTTTGCCAAAAATTCAAGATTTTTAAAAAATTTTATGATTGTATTGTTTGTCTCAGCTGATTTTGAGATAGCGTATTTTTCAAGATTGTAAAAGGGACAATTGTTTATAACTGCAAACTTAGATAGCGTATTTTTTTCAAAAAAATATATAAAAGGGACAATTGTTTATGCAAACTGCCAAAACCAAGTTCTTTTGATCCAAAACCAAGTCCATCAGAATAACGAAAGGGTACAGAATGTAACAAACTGTAGCCAAATTTAAAATTTTTCGAAAGCTATACAAATAGGTTATGCTAATCCGACTATTTTTTAGTCAACTCCGAAAACCTACCAGAATTTTGAAAAATTCTTAGAGTCTTACCACAAAATGCAGGCAATTAAAATCTATAAATACGATTCCAAACATTTATGTGCTTTGCCAAAAATTCAAGATTTTTTAAAATGTTATGATTGTATTGTTTGTCTCAGCTGATTTGAGATAGCGTATTTTTCAAGATTGTAAAAGGGACAATTGTTTAAAACTGCAAACTTAGATAGCGTATTTTTTAAAAAATGTAAAAGGGACAATTGTTTATAACTGCAAAATTCTTGATATCCAAACCAAGTATCAAACCACTTTTGTATCTAAAATCTGTTGTCCATCAGAATAACGAAAGAGTACAGAATGTAACAAACTGTAGCCAAATTTAAAATTTTCGAAAGTTGTACAAATAGGTTATGCTAATCCGACTATTTTTTAGTCAACACCGGAAACCTACCAGAATTTTGAAAAATTCTTAGAGTCTTAGAGTCTTAAAATCTATGATTCCAAACATTTATGTTTTTGCCAAAAATTCAAAATTTTATAAAATTTATGATTGTATTGTTTGTCTCAGCAGATTTGAGATAGCGTATTTTTCAAGAATGTAAAAGGGACAATTGTTTATAACTGCAAACTTAGATAGCGTATTTTTCAAAAAATATAAAAGGGACAATTGTTTATAACTGCAAAGTTCTTGATACCAAAACCAAGTATCAAACCACTTTTGAATCTAAAATCTGTTGTCCATCATAATAACGGAAGGGTACAGAATGTAACAAACTGTAGCCAAATTTAAAATTGTCGAAAGCTATACAAATTGGTTATGCTAATCCGACTATTTTTTAGTCAACACCGAAAACCTACCAGAATTTTGAAACATTCTTAGAGTCTTACCACAAAATGCAGGCAATTAAAATCTATAAATACGATTCCAAACATTTATGTGCTTTGCCAAAAATTCAAGATTTTTAAAAAATTTATGATTGTATTGTTTGTCTCAGCTGATTTGAGATAGCGTATTTTTCAAGATTGTAAAAGGGACAATTGTTTATAACTGCAAACTTAGATAGCGTATTTTTAAAAAAATATAAAAGGGACAATTGTTTATAACTGCAAAGTTCTTGATACCAAAACCAAGTATCAAACCACTTTTGAATCTAAAATCTGTTGTCCATCATAATAACGGAAGGGTACAGAATGTAACAAACTGTAGCCAAATTTAAAATTTTCGAAAGCTATACAAATAGGTTATGCTAATCCGACTATTTTTTAGTCAACTCCGAAAACCTACCAGAATTTTGAAACATTCTTAGAGTCTTACCACAAAATGCAGGCAATTAAAATCTATAAATACGATTCCAAACATTTATGTGCTTTGCCAAAAATTCAAGATTTTTAAAAAATTTATGATTGTATAGTTTTTCTCAGCAGATTTCAGATAGCGTATTTTTCAAGATTGTAAAAGGGAGGGACAATTGTTTATAACTGTAAACTTAGATAGCGTATTTTTCAAAAAAATATAAAAGGGACAATTGTTTTATAACTGCAAAGTTCTTGATACCAAAACCAAGTATCAAACCACTTTTGAATCTAAAATCTGTTGTCCATCAAATAACGAAAGGGTAGCCAACAAACTTAGCCAATTTTCGGAATTTTCGAAAGCTATACAAATAGGTTATGCTAATCCGACTATTTTTTAGTCAACTCCGAAAACCTACCAGAATTTTGAAACATTCTTAGAGTCTTACCACAAAAAATGCAGGCAATTAAAATCTATAAATACGATTCCAAACATTTATGTGCTTTGCCAAAAATTCAAGATTTTTAAAAAAATTTATGATTGTATTGTTTGTCTCAGCTGATTTGAGATAGCGTATTTTTTAAGATTGTAAAAGGGACAATTGTTTAAAACTACAAACTCAGATAGCGTATTTTTTTTAAAAAAATGTAAAAGGGACAATTGTTTATAACTGCAAAATTCTTGATATCCAAACCAAGTATCAAACCACTTTTGTATCTAAAATCTGTTGTCCATCAGAATAACGAAAGAGTACAGAATGTAACAAACTGTAGCCAAATTTAAAATTTTTTCGAAAGTTGTACAAATAGGTTATGCTAATCCGACTATTTTTTAGTCAACACCGAAAAACCACCATTTTGAAACATTTTAGAAAAAAATCAGGCAATTAAAAATCTTAAATAGATTCCAAACATTTATGTGCTTTGCCAAAAATTCAAAATTTTTTAATAAAAATTTATGATTGTATTGTTTGTCTCAGCTGAGATTTGAGATAGCGTATTTTTCAAGAATGTAAAAGGGACAATTGTTTATAACTGCAAACTTAGATAGCGTATTTTTCAAAAAATATATAAAAGGGACAATTGTTTAAACATAACTGCAAAGTTCTTGATACCAAAACCAAGTATCAAACCACTTTTGAATCTAAAATCTGTTTTCCATCATAATAACGGAAGGGTACAGAATGTAACAAACTGTAGCCAAATTTAAAATTTTTCGAAAAGCTATACAAATAGGTTATGCTAATCCGACTATTTTTTAGTCAACTCCGAAAACCTACCAGAATTTTGAAACATTCTTAGAGTCTTACCACAAAATGCAGGCAATTAAAATCTATAAATACGATTCCAAACATTTATGTGCTTTGCCAAAAATTCAAGATTTTTAAAAAATTTATTATTGTATTGTTTATCTCAGCTGATTTGAGATAGCGTATTTTTCAAGATTGTAAAAGGGACAATTGTTTATAACTGCAAACTTAGATAGCGTATTTTTCAAAAAATATAAAAGGGACAATTGTTTATAACTGCAAAGTTCTTGATACCAAAACCAAGTATCAAACCACTTTTGAATCTAAAATCTGTTGTCCATCATAATAACGGAAGGGTACAGAATGTAACAAACTGTAGCCAAATATAAAATTTTTGAAAGCTATACAAATAGGTTATGCTAATCCGACTATTTTTTAGTCAACTCCGAAAACCTACCAGAATTTTGAAACATTCTTAGAGTCTTACCACAAAATGCAGGCAATTAAAATCTATAAATACGATTCCAAACATTTATGTGCTTTGCCAAAAATTCAAGATTTTTAAAAAATTTATGATTGTATTGTTTGTCTCAGCTGATTTGAGATAGCGTATTTTTCAAGAATGTAAAAGGGACAATTGTTTATAACTGCAAACTTAGATAGCGTATTTTTCAAAAAAATATAAAAGGTACAATTGTTTATAACTGCAAACCTCTTGATACCAAAACCAAGTATCAAACCACTTTTGAATCTAAAATCTGTTGTCCATCAGAATAACGAAAGGGTACAGAATGTAACAAACTGTAGCCAAATTTAAAATTTTCGAAAGCTATACAAATAGGTTATTCTAATCCGACAATTTTTTAGTCAACTCCGAAAACCTACCAGAATTTTGAAACATTCTTAGAGTCTTACCACAAAATGCAGGCAATTAAAATCTATAAATACCATTCCAAACATTTATGTGTTTAGCCAAAACTTCAAAATTTTATAAAATTTATGATTGTATTGTTTTGTCTCAGCTGATTTGAGAGCGTATTTTTCAAGAATGTAAAAGGGACAATTGTTTATAACTGCAAACGTATTTTTCAAAAAATGTAAAAGGGACAATTGTTTATAACTGCAAACTTCTTGATATTAAAACCAAGTATCAAACCACTTTTGAATCTAAAATCTGTTGACCATCAGAATAACGAAAGGGTACAGAATGTAACAAACTGTAGCCAAATTTATAATTTTTGAAAGCTATACAAATAGGTTATGCTAATCCGACTATTTTTGAGTCAACTCCGAAAACCTAACAGAATTTTGAAACATTCTTAGAGTCTTACCACAAAATGCAGGCAATTAAAATCTATAAATACGATTCCAAACATTTAAGTGGTTTGCCAAAAATTCAAGATTTTTAAAAAATTTATGATTGTATTGTTTGTCTCAGCTGATTTGAGATAGCGTCTTTTTCAAGAATGTAAAAGGGACAATTGTTTATAACTGCAAGCTTAGATAGCGTATTTTTCAAAAAAATATAAAAGGTACAATTGTTTATAACTGCAAAACCTCTTGATACCAAAACCAAGTATCAATCCACTTTTGAATCTAAAATCTTTTGTCCATCAGAATAACGAAAGGGTACAGAATGTAACAAAATGTAGCCAAATTTAAAATTTTCGAAAGCTACAAATAGGTTTATGCTAATCCGAATTTTTTTTAGTCAACTCCGAAAACCTACCAGAATTTTGAAAACATTCTTAGAGTCTTACCACAAAATGCAGGCAATTAAAAATCTATAAATACCATTCCAAACATTTATGTGTTTTGCCAAAAAATTCAAAATTTTTAAAAAATTTATGATTGTATTGTTTGTCTCAGCAAGGGAGATAGCGTATTTTTCAAGAATGTAAAAGGGACAATTGTTTATAACTGCAAACTTACATAGCGTATTTTTCAAAAAATGTAAAAGGGACAATTGTTTGTAACTGCAAACTTCTTGATATTAAAACCAAGTATCAAACCACTTTTGAATCTAAAATCTGTTGTCCATCAGAATAACGAAAGGGTACAGAATGTAACAAACTGTAGCCAAATTTAAAATTTTCGAAAGCTGTACAAATAGGTTATGCTAATCCGACTATTTTTTAGTCAACTCCGAAAACCTACCAGAATTTTGAAACATTCTTAGAGTCTTACCACAAAATGCAGGCAATTAAAATCTATAAATACCATTCCAAACATTTATGTGTTTAGCCAAAAATTCAAAATTTTATAAAATTTATGATTGTATTGTTTGTCTCAGCAGATTTGAGATAGCGTATTTTTCAAGAATGTAAAAGGGACAATTGTTTATAACTGCAAACTTAGATAGCGTATTTTTCAAAAAAATATAAAAGGTACAATTGTTTATAACTGCAAACCTCCTGATAACAAAACCAAGTATCAAACCACTTTTGAATCTAAAATCTGTTGTCCATCAGAATAACGAAAGGGTACAGAATGTAACAAACTGTAGCCAAATTTAAAATTTTCGAAAGCTGTACAAATAGGTTATGCTAATCCGACTATTTTTTAGTCAACTCCGAAAACCTACCAGAATTTTGAAAAATTTTTTAGAGTCTTACCACAAAATGCAGGCAATTAAAAATCTATAAATACCATTCCAAACATTTATGTGCTTTAGCCAAAAAATTCAAAATTTTTAAAAAATTTATGATTGTATTGTTTGTCTCAGCAGAGAGCGCAAGAGTAAAAGGGACAATTGTTTATAACTGCAAACTTAGATAGCGTATTTTTCAAAAAATATAAAAGGGACAATTGTTTATAACTGCAAAGTTCTTGATACCAAAACCAAGTATCAAACCACTTTTGAATCTAAAATCTGTTGTCCATCATAATAACGGAAGGGTACAGAATGTAACAAACTGTAGCCAAATTTAAAATTTTCGAAAGCTATACAAATAGGTTATGCTAATCCGACTATTTTTTAGTCAACTCCGAAAACCTACCAGAATTTTGAAACATTCTTAGAGTCTTACCACAAAATGCAGGCAATTAAAATCTACAAATACGATTCCAAACATTTATGTGCTTCGCCAAAAATTCAAGATTTTTAAAAAATTTATGATTGTATTGTTTGTCTCAGCAGATTTGAGAGCGTATTTTTCAAGAATGTAAAAGGGACAATTGTTTATAACTTCAAACTTAGATAGCGTATTTTTCAAAAAAATATAAAAGGTACAATTGTTTATAACTGCAAACCTCTTGATAACAAAACCAAGTATCAAACCACTTTTGAATCTAAAATCTTTTGTCCATCAGAATAACGAAAGGGTACAGAATGTAACAAACTGTATCCAAATTTAAAATTTTCGAAAGCTGTACAAATAGGTTATGCTCATCCGACTAATTTTTAGTCAACTCCGGAAACCTACCAGAATTTTGAAAAATTCTTAGAGTCTTACCACAAAATGCAGGCAATTAAAATCTATAAATACCATTCCAAACATTTATGTGTTTAGCCAAAAATTCAAAATTTTATAAAATTTATGATTATATTGTGTGTCTCAGCAGATTTGAGATAGCGTATTTTTCAAGATTGTAAAAGGGACAATTGTTTATAACTGCAAACTTAGATAGCGTATTTTTCAAAAAATATAAAAGGGTCAATTGTTTATAACTGCAAAGTTCTTGATACCAAAACCAAGTATCAAACCATTTTTGAATCTAAAATCTGTTGTCCATCATAATAACGGAAGGGTATAGAATGTAACAAACTGTAGCCAAATTTAAAATTTTCGAAAGCTATACAAATAGGTTATGCTAATCCGACTATTTTTTAGTCATCTCCGAAAACCTACCAGAATTTTGAAACATTCTTAGAGTCTTACCACAAAATGCAGGCAATTAAAATCTATAAATACGATTCCAAACATTTATGTGCTTTGCCAAAAATTCAAGATTTTTAAAAAATTTATGATTGTATTGTTTGTCTCAGCTGATTTGAGATAGCGTATTTTTCAAGATTGTAAAAGGGACAATTGTTTAAAACTGCAAACTTAGATAGCGTATTTTTCAAAAAATGTAAAAGGGATAATTGTATATAACTGCAAAATACTTGATATCAAAACCAAGTATCAAACCACTTTTGTATCTAAAATCTGTTGTCCATCAGAATAACGAAAGAGTAGAGAATGTAACAAATTGTAGCCAAATTTAAAATTTTCGAAAGTTGTACAAATAGAGGTTATGCTAATCCGACTATTTTTAGTCAACTCCGAAAACCTACCAGAATTTTGAAACATTCTTCGAGTCATACCACAAAATGCAGGCAATTAAAATCTACAAATACGATTCCAAACATTTATGTGCTTCACCAAAAATTCAAGATTTTTAAAAAATTTATGATTGTATTGTTTGTCTCAGCAGATTTGAGAGCGTATTTTTCAAGAATGTAAAAGGTACAATTGTTTATAACTTCAAACTTAGATAGCGTATTTTTCAAAAAAATATAAAAGGTACAATTGTTTATAACTGCAAACCTCTTGATAACAAAACCAAGTATCAAACCACTTTTGAATCAAAAATCTGTTGTCCATCAGAATAACGAAAGGGTACAGAATGTAACAAACTGTAGCCGAATTTAAAATTTTCGAAAGCTATACAAATAGGTTATGCTAATCCGACTATGTTTTAGTCAACTCCGAAAACCTACCAGAATTTTGAAACATTCTTAGAGTCTTACCACAAAATGCAGGCAATTAAAATCTATAAATACGATTCCAAACATTTATGTGCTTTGCCAAAAATTCAAGATTTTTAAAAAATTTATGATTGTATTGTTTGTCTCAGCTGATTTGAGATAGCGTATTTTTCAAGATTGTAAAAGGGACAATTGTTTATAACTGCAAACTTAGATAGCGTATTTTTCAAAAAATATAAAAGGGTCAATTGTTTATAACTGCAAAGTTCTTGATATCAAAACCAAGTATCAAACCACTCTTGTATCTAAAATCTGTTGTCCATCAGAATAACGAAAGAGTACAGAATGTAACAAACTGTAGTCAAATTTAAAATTTTCGAAAGTTGTACAAATAGGTTATGCTAATCCGACTATTTTTTAGTCAACTCCGAAAACCTACAAGAATTTTGAAACATTCTTCGAGTCATACCACAAAATGCAGGCAATTAAAATCTACAAATACGATTCCAAACATTTATGTGCTTCGCCAAAAATTCAAGATTTTTAAAAAATTTATGATTGTATTGTTTGTCTCAGCAGATTTGAGAGCGTATTTTTCAAGAATGTAAAAGGTACATTTGTTTATAACATCAAACTTAGATAGCGTATTTTTCAAAAAAATATAAAAGGCACAATTGTTTATAACTGCAAACCTCTTGATAACAAAACCAAGTATCAAACCACTTTTGAATCTAAAATCTGTTGTCCATCAGAATAACGAAAGGGTACAGAATGTAACAAACTGTAGCCAAATTTAAAATTTTCGAAAGCTATACAAATAGGTTATGCTAATCCGACTATTTTTAGTCAATTCCGAAAACCTACCAGCATTTTGAAACATTCTTAGAGTCTTACCATAAAATGTAGGCAATTAAATCTATAAATACGATTCCAAACATTTATGTGTTTTGCCAAAAATTTAAGATTTTTAAAAGATTTATGATTGTTTTGTTTGTCTCAGCAGATTGAGATAGCGTATTTTTCAGGGATTGTAAAAGGGACAATTTTTTATAACAGCAAACTCAGATAGCGTATTTTACAAAAAATGTAAAAGGGACAATTGTTTATAACTGCAAAATTCTTGATATCAAAACCAAGCATCAAACCACTTTTGTATCCAAAATCTGTTGTCCATCAGAATAACGAAGGAGTAAAGAATGTAAAAAACTGTAGACAAATTTAAAATTTTTGAAAGCTGTACAAATAGGTTATGCTAATCCGACTATTTTTTAGTCAACTTCGAAAACCTACCAAAATTTTGAAACATTCTTTGAGTCTTACCACAAAATGCAGGCAATTAAAATCTACAAATACGATTCCAAACATTTATGTGTTTTGCCAAAAATTCAAGATTTTTAAAAGATTTATGATTGTTTTGTTTGTCTCAGCAGATTGAGATAGCGTATTTTTCAAGAATTTACAAGGGACAATTGTTTATAACTTCAAACTCAGATAGCGTATTTTTCAAAAAATATAAAAGGGACAATTTCTTATAACTGCAAAATTCTTGATATGTAAACCATGTATCAAACCACTTTTGTATCTAAAATCTGTTGTCCATCAAGATTAACGTAAGAGTACAGAATGTAACAAACTATAGCCAAATTTAAAATTTTCGAAAGTTGTACAAATAGGTTATGCTAATCCGACTATTTTTTAGTCAACTCCGAAAACCTACCAGAATTTTGAAACATTCTTAGAGTCTTACCACAAAATGCAGGCAATTAAAATCTATAAATACGATTCCAAACATTTATGTGCTTTGCCGAAAATTCAAGATTTTTAAAAAAATTATGATTGTATTGTTTGTCTCAGCAGATTTGAGATGGCGTATTTTTCAAGATTATAAAAGGGACAATTGTTTATAACTGCAAACTTAGACAGCGTATTTTTTAAAAAATGTAAAAGGGTCAATTGTTTATAACTGCAAACTTCTTGATATCAAAACACTTTTGCATCTAAAATCTATTGTCCATCAGAATAACGAAAGAGTACAGAATGTATACAGATAGCGTATTTTTCAAGATTGTAAAAGGGACAATTGTTTATAACTTCAATCTTAGATAGCGTATTTTTCAAAAAATGTAAAAGGTACAATTGTTTATAACTGCAAACTTAGATAGCGTTTTTTTCAAAAAATGTAAAAGGGGCAATTGTTTATAAGTGCAAACTTCTTGTTATCAAAACACTTTTGTATCTAAAATCTATTGTCCATCAGAATAACGAAAGAGTACAGAATGTATACAGATAGCGTATTTTTCAAGATTGTAAAAGGGACAATTGTTTATAACTTCAATCTTAGATTGCGTATTTTTCAAAAAATGTAAAAGGTACAATTGTTTATAACTGCAAACTTCTTGATATCAAAACCAAGTATCAAAACACTTTTGTATCTAAAATCTATTGTCCATCAGAATAACGAAAGAGTACAGAATGTAACAAACTGTAGCCAAATTTAAAATTTTCGAAAGTTGTACAAATAGGTTATGCAAATCCGACTATTTTTTAGTCAACTCCGAAAACCTACCAAAATTTTGAAACATTCTTAGAGTCTTACCACAAAATGCAGGCAATTAAAATCTATAAATACGATTCCAAACATTTATGTGCTTTGCCAAAAATTCAAGATTTTTAAACAATTTATGATTGTAATGTTTGTCTCAGCAGATTAGAGATGGCGTATTTTTCAAGATTGTAAAAGGGACAATTGTTTATAACTGCAAACTAAGATAGCAAATTTTTCAAAAAGTGTAAAAGGGACAATTGTTTATAACTGCAAAATTTTTGATATCAAAATCAAGTATCAAAACACTTTTGTATCTAAAATCTGTTGTCCATCAGAATACCGAAAGAGTACAGAATGTAGCAAATTATAGCCAAATTTAAAATTTTTGAAAGTTGTACAAATAGGTTATGCTAATCCGACTATTTTTTAGTCAACTCCGAAAACCTACCAGAATTTTGAAATATTCTGAGAGTCTTACCACAAAATGCAGGCAATTAAAATCTATAAATAAGATTCCAAACCTTTACGTGGTTTGCCAAAAATTCAAGATTTTTAAAAAATTTATGATTGTATTGTGTGTCTCATCAGATTTGAGACAGCGTATTTTTCAAGAATGTAAAAGGGCCAATTGTTTATAACTGCAAACTTAGATAGCGTATTTTTCAAAAAATGTAAAAGGTACAATTGTTTATAACTGCAAACTTCTTGATATCCAAACCAAGTATCAAAACACTTTTGTATCTAAAATCTATTGACCACCAGAATAACGAAAGAGTACAGAATGTAACAAACTGTAGCCAAATTAAAAATTTTCGAAAGTTGTACAAATAGGTTATGCTAATCCGACTATTTTTTAGTCACCTCAGAAAACCTACCAGAATTTTGAAAAATTCTTAGAGTCTTACCACAAAATGCAGGCAATTTAAATCTATAAATACAATTCCAAACATTTATGCAAAAATTCAAGATTTTTAAAAAATTTATGATTGTACTGATTGTCTCAGAAGATTAGAAATGGCGTATTTTTCAAGATTGTAAAAGGGACAATTGTTTATAACTGCAAACTTAGATAGCAAATTTTTCAAAAAATGTAAAAGGGACAATTGTTTATAACTGCAAAATTCTTGATATCAAAACCAAGTATCAAAACACTTTTGTATCTAAAATCTGTTGTCCAGCAGAATACCGAAAGATTACAGAATATAACAAACTGCAGCCAAATTTAAAATTTTCGAAATTTGTACAAATAGGTTATGCTAATCCGACTATTTTTAAGTCAACTCCGAAATCTTACCAGAATTTTGAAACATTCTTAGAGTCTTACCACAAAATGCAGGCAATTAAAATCTATAAATACGATTCCAAACATTTATGTGCTTTGCCAAAAATTCAAGATTTTTAAAAAATTTATGATTGCATTGTTTGTCTCAGCAGATTTGAGAAGGCGTATTTTTCAAGAATGTAAAAGGGACAATTGTTTATAACTGCAAACTTAGATAGCGTATTTTTCAAAAAATGTAAAAGGTACAAAATTGTTTATAACTGCAAACTTCTTGATATCAAAACCAGGTATCAAAACACTTTTGTATCTAAAATCTGTTCTCCATCAGAATAACGAAAGAGTACAGAATGTAACAAACTGTAGCCAAATTTAAAATTTTCGAAAGTTGTACAAATAGGTTATGCTAATCCCACTATTTTTTAGTCAACTCCGAAAACCTACCAGAATTTTGAAACATTCTTAGAGTCTTACCACAAAATGCAGGCAATTAAAATCTACAAATACGATTCCAAACATTTATGTGCTTTGCCAAAAATTCAAGATTTTCAAAAAACTTATGATTGTACTGTTTGTCTCAGCAGATTAGAGATGGCGTATTTTTCCAGATTGTAAAAGGGACAATTGTTTATAACTGCAAACTTAGATAGCAAATTTTTCAAAAAATGTAAAAGGGACAATTGTTTATAACTGCAAAATTCTTGATATTAAAATCAAGTATCAAAACACTTTTGTATCTAAAATCTGTTGTCCAGCAGAATACCGAAACATTAAAGAATATAACAAACTGCAGCCAAATTTAAAATTTTCGAAAGTTGTACAAATAGGTTATGGTAATCCGACTATTTTTTAGTCAACTCCGAAAACTTACCAGAATTTTGAAACATTCTTAGAGTCTTACCACAAAATGCAGGCAATTAATATCTATAAATACGATTCCAAACATTTACGTGCTTCGCCAAAAATTCAAGATTTTTAAAAAATTTATGATTGTATTGTTTGCCTCAGCAGATTTGAGATAGCGTATTTTTCAAAAAATGTAAAAGGGACAATTTCTTATAACTGCAAAATTCTTGATATCAAAACAGAGTATCAAACCACTTTTGTATCTAAAATCTGTTGTCCATCAGAATAACGAAAGAGTACAGAATGTAACAAACTGTAGCCAAATTTAAAATTTTCGAAAGTTGTACAAATAGGTTATGCTAATCCGACTATTTTTTAGACAACTCCGAAAACCTACAAGAATTTTGAAACATTCTTAGAGTCTTAACACAAAATGCAGGCAATTAAAATCTATAAATACGATTCCAAACATTTACGTGCTTCGCCAAAAATTCAAGATTTTTAAAAAATTTATGATTGTATTGTTTGTCTCAGCAGATTTGAGATAGCGTATTTTTCAAGAATGTAAAAGGTACAATTGTTTATAACTTCAAACTTAGATAGCGTATTCTTCAAAAAAATGTAAAAGGGACAATTTCTTATAACTGCAAAATTCTTGATATCAAAACAGAGTATCAAACCATTTTTGTATCTAAAATCTGTTGTCCATCAGAATAACGAAAGAGTACAGAATGTAACAAACTGTAGCAAAATTTAAAATTTTCGAAAGTTGTACAAATAGGTTATGCTAATCCGTCTATTTTTTAGTCAACTCCGAAAACCTACCAGAATTTTGAAACATTCTTAGAGTCTTACCACAAAATGTAGGCAATTCAAATCTATAAATACGATTCCAAGCATTTATGTGCTTTGCCGAAAATTCAAGATTTGTAAAAAATTTATGATTGTATTGTTTGTCTCAGCAGATTTGAGATGGCGTAATTTTCAAGATTATAAAAGGGACAATTGTTTATAACTGCAAACTTAGATAAGGGACAATTGTTTATAACTGCAAACTTCTTGATATCAAAACACTTTTGTATCTAAAATCTATTGTCCATCAGAATAACGAAAGAGTACAGAATGTATACAGATAGCGTATTTTTTAAGATTGTAAAAGGGACAATTTTTTATAACTTCAATCTTAGATAGCGTATTTTTCAAAAAATGTAAAAGGTACAATTGTTTATAACTGCAAACTTCTTGATATCAAAACCAAGTATCAAAACACTTTTGTATCTAAAATCTATTGTCCATCAGAATACCGAAAGAGTACAGAATGTAGCAAACTGCAGCCAAATTTAAAATTTTCGAAAGTTGTACAAATAGGTTATGCAAATCCGACTATTTTTTAGTCAACTCCGAAAACCTACCAGAATTTTGAAACATTCTTAGAGTCTTACCACAAAATGCAGGCAATCAAAATCTACAAATACGATTCCAAACATTTTTGTGCTTTGCCAGAAATTCAAGATTTTTAAAAAATTTGTGATTTTATAACTGCAAACTTAGATAGCGTATTTTTCAAAAAATAGAAAAGGGACAATTTCTTATAACTGCAAAATTCTTGATATGTAAACCAAGTATCAAACCACTTTTGTATCTAAAATCTGTTGTCCATCAAGCTTAACGAAAGAGTACAGAATGTAACAAACTGTAGCCAAATTTAAAATTTTCGAAAGTTGTACAAATAGGTTATGCTAATCCGACTATTTTTTAGTCAACTCCGAAAACCTACCAGAAATTTGAAACATTCTTAGAGTCTTACCACAAAATGCAGGCAATTAAAATCTATAAATGCGATTCCAAACATTAATGTGCTTTGCCGAAAATTCAAGATTTTTAAAAAATTTATGATTGTATTGTTTGTCTCAGCAGATTTGAGATGGCGTATTTTTTAAGATTATAAAAGGGACAATTGTTTATAACTGCAAACTTAGATAAGGGACAATTGTTTATAACTGCAAACTTCTTGATATCAAAACACTTTTGTATCTAAAATCTATTGTCCATCAGAATAACGAAAGAGTACAGAATGTATACAGATAGCGCATTTTTCAAGATTGTAAAAGGGACAATTGTTTATAACTTCAATCTTAGATAGCGTATTTTTCAAAAAATGTAAAAGGTACAATTGTTTATAACTGCAAACTTAGATAGCGTATTTTTCAAAAAATGTAAAAGGGACAATTGCCTATAACTGCAAAATTCTTGATATCAAAACCAAGTATCAAAACACTTTTGTATCTAAAATCTGTTTTCATCAGAATAACGAAAGAGTACAGAATGTAACAAACTGTAGCCAAATTTAAAATTTTCGAAAGTTGTACAAATAGGTTATGCTAATCCGACTATTTTTTAGTCAACTCCGAAAACCTACCAGAATTTTGAAACATTCTTAGAGTCTTACCACAAAATGCAGGCAATCAAAATCTACAAATACGATTCCAAACATTTATGTGCTTTGCCAAAAATTCAAGATTTTTAAAAAATTTATGATTTTATAACTGCAAACTTAGATAGGGTATTTTTCAAAAAATGTAAAAGGGACAATTGTTTATAACTGCAAAATTCGTGATATCAAAACCAAGCATCAAACCACTTTTGTATCTAAAATCTATTGTCCATCAGAATAACGAAAGAGTACAGAATGTAAGAAACTGTAGCCAAATTAAAAATTTTCGAAAGTTGTACAAATAGGTTATGCTAATCCGACTATTTTTTAGTCAATTCCGAAAACTTACCAGAATTTTAAAACATTCTTAGAGTCTTACCACAAAATGCAGGCAATTAAAATCTATAAATACGATTCCAAACAGTTATGTGCTTTGCCAAAAATTCAAGATTTTTAAAAAATTTATGATTGTATTGTTTGGTCTCAGCAGATTTGAGATAGCGTATTTTTCAAGAATGTAAAAGGGACAATTTTTTATAACTGCAAACTTAGATAGCGTATTTTTCAAAAAAATGTAAAAGGGACAATTGTTTATAACTGCAAACTTAGATAGCGTATTTTTCAAAAAATGTAAAAGGGACAATTGCCTATAACTGCAAAATTCTTGATATCAAAACCAAGTATCAAAACACTTTTGTATCTAAAATCTGTTTTCATCAGATAACGAAAGAGTACAGAATGTAACAAACTGTAGCCAAATTTAAAATTTTCGAAAGTTGTACAAATAGGTTATGCTAATCCGACTATTTTTTAGTCAACTCCGAAAACCTACCAGAATTTTGAAACATTCTTAGAGTCTTACCACAAAATGCAGGCAATCAAAATCTACAAATACCATTCCAAACATTTATGTGCTTTGCCAAAAATTCAAGATTTCTAAAAAATTTATGATTTTATAACTGCAAACTTAGATAGCGTATTTTTCAAAAAATGTAAAAGGGACAATTGTTTATAACTGCAAAATTCGTGATATCAAAACCATGCATCAAACCACTTTTGTATCTAAAATCTGTGGTCCATCAGAATAACGAAAGAGTACAGAATGTAACAAACTGTAGCCAAATTTAAAATTTTTGAAAGTTGTACAAATAGGTTATGCTAATCCGACTATTTTTTAGTCAACTCCGAAAACCTACCAGAATTTTGAAACATTCTTAAAGTCTTACCACATTGTTTATAACTGCAAACTTCTTGATATCAAAACCAAGTATCAAAACACACTTTTGTATCTAAAAATCTATTGTCCATCAGAATAACGAAAGAGTACAGAACAAAAAAGAAACTGTAGCCAAATTAAAAATTTTCGAAAGTTGTACAAATAGGTTATGCTAATCCGACTATTTTTTTAGTCAATTCCGAAAACTTACCAGAATTTTTAAAACATTCTTAGAGTCTTACCACAAAATGCAGGCAATTAAAATCTACAAATACGATTCCAAACATTTATGTGCTTTGCCAAAAATTCAAGATTTTTAAAAAATTTATGATTGTATTGTTTGTCTCAGCAGATTTGAGATAGCGTATTTTTCAAGAATGTAAAAGGGACAATTGTTTATAACTGCAAACTTAGATAGCGTATTTTTCAAAAAATGTAAAAGGGACAATTGTTTATAACTGCAAACTTCTTGATATCAAATCTCTTTTGTATCTAAAATCTATTGTCCATCAGAATAACGAAAGAGTACAGAATGTATAAAGATAGCGTATTTTTTAAGATTGTAAAAGGGACAATTGTTTATAACTTCAATCTTAGATAGCGTATTTTTCAAAAAATGTAAAAGGTTCAATTGTTTATAACTGCAAACTTCTTGATATCAAAACCAAGTATCAAAACACGTTTGTATCTAAAATCTATTGTCCATCAGAATAACGAAAGAGTACAGAATGTAACAAACTGTAGCCAAATTTAAAATTTTCGAAAGTTGTACAAATAGGTTATGCTAATCCAACATTTTTTAGTCAAATCCGAAAACCTACCAGAATTTTGAAACATTCTTAGAGTCTTACCACAAAATGCAGGCAATTAAAATCTATAAATACGATTCCAGACATTTATGTGCTTTGCCAAAAATTCAAGATTTTTAAAAAATTTATGATTTTATAACTGCAAACTTAGATAGCGTATTTTTCAAAAAATGTAAAAGGGACAATTGTTTATAACTGCAAAATTCGTGATATCAAAACCAAGCATCAAACCACTTTTGTATCTAAAATCTGTTGTCCATCAGAATAACGAAAGAGTACAGAATGTAACAAACTGTAGCCAAATTTAAAATTTTTGAAAGTTGTACAAATAGGTTATGCTAATCCGACTATTTTTTAGTCAACTCCGAAAACCTACCAGAATTTTGAAGAATTCCTAAAGTCTTACCACATTGTTTATAACTGCAAACTTCCTGATATCAAAAAACCAAGTATCAAAACACTTTTGTATATCTAAAATCTATTCTCCATCAGAATAACGAAAAAGTACAGAATGTAACAAACTGTAGCCAAATTTAAAATTTTCGAAAGTTGTACAAATAGGTTATGCTAATCCGACTATTTTTTAGTCAACTCCGAAAACCTACCAGAATTTTAAAACATTTCTAGAGTCTTACTACAAAATGCAGGCAATTAAAATCTATAAATACGATTCCAAACATTTACGTGCTTCGCCAAAAATTCAAGATATTTAAAAAATTTCTGATTGTATTGTTTGTCTCAGCAGATTTGAGATAGCGTATTTTTCAGGAATGTAAAAGGGACAATTGTTTATAACTTCAAACTTAGATAGCGTAATTTTTCAAAAAAATGTAAAAGGGACAATTTTCTTATAAACTGCAAAATTCTTGATATCAAAACAGAGTATCAAACCACTTTTGTATCTAAATTCTGTTGTCCATCAGAATAACGAAAGAGTACAGAATGTAACAAACAGTAGCCAAATTTAAAATTTTCGAAAGTTGTACAAATAGGTTATGCTAATCCGTCTATTTTTCAGTCAACTCCGAAAACCTACCAGAATTTTGAAACATTCTTAGAGTCTTACCACAAAATGTAGGCAATTAAAATCTATAAATACGATTACAAACATTTATGTGCTTTGCCAAAAATTAAAGATTTTTAAAAAATTTATGATTGTATTGTTTGTCTCAGCAGATTTGAGATGGCGTATTTTTCAAGTATATAAAAGGGACAATTGTTTATATAACTGCAAACTTAGAAAGCGTATTTTTCAAAAAATGTAAAAGGGACAATTGTTTATAAACTGCGAACTTCTTGATATCAAAACACTTTTGTATCTAAAATCTATTGTCCATCAGAATAACGAAAGAGTACAGAAATGCATACAGATAGCGTATTTTTTAAGATTGTAAAAGGGACAATTGTTTATAACTTCAATCTTAGATAGCGTATTTTTCAAAAAATGTAAAAGGTTCAATTGTTTATAACTGCAAACTTCTTTATATAAAACCAAGTATCAAAATACGTTTGTATCTAAAATCTATTGTCCATCAGAATAAAGAAAGAGTACAGAATGTAACAAACTGTAGCCAAATTTAAAATTTTCGAAAGTTGTACAAATAGGTTATGCTTATCCGACTATTTTTAAGTCAACTCCGAAATCTTACCAGAATTTTGAAACATTCTTAGAGTCTTACCACAAAATGCAGGCAATTAAAATCTATAAATACGATTCCAAACATTTATGTGCTTTGCCAAAAATTCAAGATTTTTAAAAAATTTATGATTGCATTGTTTGTCTCAGCAGATTTGAGAAGGCGTATTTTTCAAGAATGTAAAAGGGACAATTGTTTATAACTGCAAACTTAGATAGCGTATTTTTCAAAAAATGTAAAAGGTACAAAATTGTTTATAACTGCAAACTTCTTGATATCAAAACCAGGTATCAAAACACTTTTGTATCTAAAATCTGTTCTCCATCAGAATAACGAAAGAGTACAGAATGTAACAAACTGTAGCCAAATTTAAAATTTTCGAAAGTTGTACAAATAGGTTATGCTAATCCCACTATTTTTTAGTCAACTCCGAAAACCTACCAGAATTTTGAAACATTCTTAGAGTCTTACCACAAAATGCAGGCAATTAAAATCTACAAATACGATTCCAAACATTTATGTGCTTTGCCAAAAATTCAAGATTTTTCAAAAAACTTATGATTGTACTGTTTGTCTCAGCAGATTAGAGATGGCGTATTTTTTCCAGATTGTAAAAGGGACAATTGTTTATAACTGCAAACTTTAGATAGCAAATTTTTCAAAAAATGTAAAAAGGGACAATTGTTTATAACTGCAAAATTCTTGATATTAAAAATCAAGTATCAAAACACTTTTGTATCTAAAATCTGTTGTCCAGCAGAATACCGAAACATTAAAGAATATAACAAACTGCAGCCAAATTTAAAAATTTTCGAAAGTTGTACAAATAGGTTATGGTAATCCGACTATTTTTTAGTCAACTCCGAAAACTTACCAGAATTTTGAAACATTCTTAGAGTCTTACCACAAAAATGCAGGCAATTAATATCTATAAATACGATTCCAAAACATTTACGTGCTTCGCCAAAAATTCAAGATTTTTAAAAAATTTATGATTGTATTGTTTGCCTCAGCAGATTTGAGATAGCGTATTTTTCAAAAAATGTAAAAGGGACAATTTCTTATAACTGCAAAATTCTTGATATCAAAACAGAGTATCAAACCACTTTTGTATCTAAAATCTGTTGTCCATCAGAATAACGAAAGAGTACAGAATGTAACAAACTGTAGCCAAATTTAAAATTTTCGAAAGTTGTACAAATAGGTTATGCTAATCCGACTATTTTTTAGACAACTCCGAAAACCTACAAGAATTTTGAAACATTCTTAGAGTCTTAACACAAAATGCAGGCAATTAAAATCTATAAATACGATTCCAAACATTTACGTGCTTCGCCAAAAAATTCAAGATTTTTAAAAAAATTTATGATTGTATTGTTTGTCTCAGCAGATTTGAGATAGCGTATTTTTCAAGAATGTAAAAGGTACAATTGTTTATAACTTCAAACTTAGATAGCGTATTCTTCAAAAAAATGTAAAAGGGACAATTTCTTATAACTGCAAAATTTCTTGATATCAAAACAGAGTATCAAACCATTTTTGTATCTAAAATCTGTTGTCCATCAGAATAACGAAAGAGTACAGAATGTAACAAACTGTAGCAAAATTTAAAATTTTCGAAAGTTGTACAAATAGGTTATGCTAATCCCGTCTATTTTTTAGTCAACTCCGAAAACCCTACCAGAATTTTGAAACATTCTTAGAGTTCTTACCACAAAATGTAGGCAATTCAAATCTATAAAATACGATTCCAAGCATTTATGTGCTTTGCCGAAAAATTCAAGATTTGTAAAAAATTTATGATTGTATTGTTTGTCTCAGCAGATTTTGAGATGGCGTAATTTTCAAGATTATAAAAGGGACAATTGTTTATAAACTGCAAACTTAGATAAGGGACAATTGTTTTATAACTGCAAACTTCTTGATATCAAAACACTTTTGTATCTAAAATCTATTGTCCATCAGAATAACGAAAGAGTACAGAATGTATACAGATAGCGTATTTTTTAAGATTGTAAAAAGGGACAATTTTTTTATAACTTCAATCTTAGATAGCGTATTTTTCAAAAAATGTAAAAGGTACAATTGTTTATAACTGCAAACTTCTTGATATCAAAACCAAAGTATCAAAACACTTTTGTATCTAAAATCTATTGTCCATCAGAATACCGAAAGAGTACAGAATGTAGCAAACTGCAGCCAAATTTAAAATTTTCGAAAGTTGTACAAATAGGTTATGCAAATCCGACTATTTTTTAGTCAACTCCGAAAACCTACCAGAATTTTGAAAATCATTCTTAGAGTCTTACCACAAAATGCAGGCAATCAAAATCTACAAATACGATTCCAAACATTTTTGTGCTTTGCCAGAAATTCAAGATTTTTAAAAAATTTGTGATTTTATAACTGCAAACTTAGATAGCGTATTTTTCAAAAAATAGAAAAGGGACAAATTTCTTTATAACTGCAAAATTCTTGATATGTAAACCAAGTATCAAACCACTTTTGTATCTAAAATCTGTTGTCCATCAAGCTTAACGAAAGAGTACAGAATGTAACAAACTGTAGCCAAATTTAAAATTTTCGAAAGTTGTACAAATAGGTTATGCTAATCCGACTATTTTTTAGTCAACTCCGAAAACCTACCAGAAATTTGAAACATTCTTAGAGTCTTACCACAAAATGCAGGCAATTAAAATCTATAAATGCGATTCCAAACATTAATGTGCTTTGCCGAAAATTCAAGATTTTTAAAAAATTTATGATTGTATTGTTTGTCTCAGCAGATTTGAGATGGCGTATTTTTTAAGATTATAAAAGGGACAATTGTTTATAACTGCAAACTTAGATAGCGTATTTTTCAAAAAATGTAAAAGGGACAATTGTTTATAACTGCAAACTTCTTGATATCAAAACACTTTTGTATCTAAAATCTATTGTCCTTATAACGAAAGAGTACAGAATGTATACAGATAGCGTATTTTTCAAGATTGTAAAAGGGACAATTGTTTATAACTTCAATCTTAGATTGCGTATTTTTCAAAGAATGTAAAAGGTACAATTGTTTATAACTGCAAACTTCTTGATATCAAAACCAAGTATCAAAACACTTTTGTATCTAAAATCTATTGTCCATCAGAATAACGAAAGAGTACAGAATGTAGCAAACTGTAGCCAAATTTAAAATTTTCGAAAGTTGTACAAATAGGTTATGCAAATCCGACTATTTTTTAGTCAACTCCGAAAACCTACCAGAATTTTGAAACATTCTTAGAGTCTTACCACAAAATGCAGGCAATTAAAATCTATAAATACGATTCCAAACATTTATGTGCTTTGCCAAAAATTCAAGATTTTTAAACAATTTATGATTGTATTGTTTGTCTCAGCAGATTAGAGATGGCGTATTTTTTTAAGATTGTAAAAGGGACAATTGTTTATAACTGCAAACTTAGATAGCAAATTTTTCAAAAAGTGTAAAAGGGACAATTGTTTATAACTGCAAAATTCTTGATATCAAAATCAAGTATTAAAACACTTTTGTATCTAAAATCTGTTGTCCATCAGAATAACGAAAGAGTACAGAATGTAGCAAAATATAGCCAAAATTTAAAATTTTTCGAAAGTTGTACAAATAGGTTATGCTAATCCGACTATTTTTTAGTCAACTCCGAAATCTTACCAGAATTTTGAAACATTCTTAGAGTCTTACCACAAAATGCAGGCAATTAAAATCTATAAATACGATTCCAAACATTTATGTGCTTTGCCAAAAATTCAAGATTTTTAAATAATTTATGATTGCATTGTTTGTCTCAGCAGATTTGAGATAGCGTATTTTTCAAGAATGTAAAAGGGACAATTGTTTATAACTGCAAACTTAGATAGCGTATTTTTCAAAAAATGTAAAAGGTACAAAATTGTTTATAACTGCAAACTTCTTGATATCAAAACCAAGTATCAAAACACTTTTGTATCTAAAATCTATTCTCCATCAGAATAACGAAAGAGTACAGAATGTAACAAACTGTAGCCAAATTTAAAATTTTCGAAAGTTGTACAAATAGGTTATGCTTATCCGACTATTTTTTAGTCAACTTCGAAAACCTAGCAGAATTTTGAAACATTCTTAGAGTCTTACCACAAAATGCAGGCAATTAAAATCTACAAATACGATTCCAAACATTTATGTGCTTTGCCAAAAATTCAAGATTTTTAAAAAATTTATTATTGTACTGTTTGTCTCAGCAGATTAGAGAAGGCGTATTTTTCCAGATTGTAAAAGGGACAATTGTTTATAACTGCAAACTTAGATAGCGAATTTTTCAAAAAATGTAAAAGGGACAATTGTTTATAACTGCAAAATTCTTGATATCAAAACCAAGTATCAAAACACTTTTGTATCTAAAATCTGTTGTCCAGCAGAATACCGAAAGATTACAGAATATAACAAACTGCAGCCGAATTTAAAATTTTCGAAAGTTGTACAAATAGGTTATGCTAGTCCGACTATTTTTTAGTCAACTCTGAAAACTTACCAGAATTTTGAAACATCCTTAGAGTCTTACCACAAAATGCAGGCAATTAAAATCTATAAATACGATTCCAAACATTTACGTGCTTCGCCAAAAATTCAAGATTTTTAAAAAATTTATGATTGTATTGTTTGCCTCAGCAGATTTGAGATAGCGTATTTTTCAAAAAATGTAAAAGTGACAATTTCTTATAACTGCAAAATTCTTGATATCAAAACAGAGTATCAAACCACTTTTGTATCTAAAATCTGTTGTCCATCAGAATAACGAAAGAGTACCGAATGTAACAAACTGTAGCCAAATTTAAAATTTTCGAAAGTTGTACAAATAGGTTATGCTAATCCGACTATTTTTTAGTCAACTCCGAAAACCTTCCAGAATTTTGAAACTTTCTTAGAGTCTTACCACAAAATGCAGGCAATTAAAATCCATAAATACGATTACAAACATTTATGTGCTTTGCCGAAAATTCAAGATTTTTAAAAAATTTATGATTGTATTGTTTGTTTCAGCAGATTTGAGATGGCGTATTTTTCAAGATTATAAAAGGGACAATTGTTTATAACTGCAAACTTAGATAAGGGACAATTGTTTATAACTGCAAACTTCTTGATATCAAAACACTTTTGTATCTAAAATCTATTGTCCATCAGAATAACGAAAGAGTACAGAATGTATACAGATAGCGCATTTTTCAAGATTGTAAAAGGGACAATTGTTTATAACTTCAATCTTAGATAGCGTATTTTTCAAAAAATGTAAAAGGTACAATTGTTTATAACTGCAAACTTAGATAGCGTATTTTTCAAAAAATGTAAAAGGGACAATTGCCTATAACTGCAAAATTCTTGATATCAAAACCAAGTATCAAAACACTTTTGTATCTAAAATCTGTTTTCATCAGAATAACGAAAGAGTACAGAATGTAACAAACTGTAGCCAAATTTAAAATTTTCGAAAGTTGTACAAATAGGTTATGCTAATCCGACTATTTTTTAGTCAACTCCGAAAACCTACCAGAATTTTGAAACATTCTTAGAGTCTTACCACAAAAATGCAGGCAATCAAAATCTACAAATACGATTCCAAACCATTTATGTGCTTTGGCCAAAAATTCAAGATTTTTAAAAAAATTTATGATTTTATAACTGCAAACTTAGATAGGGTATTTTTCAAAAAATGTAAAAGGGACAATTGTTTATTATAACTGCAAAATTCGTGATATCAAAAAACAAGCATCAAACCACTTTTGTATCTAAAAATCTATTGTCCATCAGAATAACGAAAGAGTACAGAATGTAAGAAACTGTAGCCAAATTAAAAATTTTCGAAAGTTGTACAAATAGGTTATGCTAATCCGACTATTTTTTAGTCAATTCCGAAAACTTACCAGAATTTTAAAACATTCTTAGAGTCTTACCACAAAATGCAGGCAATTAAAATCTATAAATACGATTCCAAACAGTTATGTGCTTTGCCAAAAATTCAAGATTTTTAAAAAATTTATGATTGTATTGTTTGGTCTCAGCAGATTTGAGATAGCGTATTTTTCAAGAATGTAAAAGGGACAATTTTTTATAACTGCAAACTTAGATAGCGTATTTTTCAAAAAATGTAAAAGGGACAATTGTTTATAACTGCAAACTTAGATAGCGTATTTTTCAAAAAATGTAAAAGGGACAATTGCCTATAACTGCAAAATTCTTGATATCAAAACCAAGTATCAAAACACTTTTGTATCTAAAATCTGTTTTCATCAGATAACGAAAGAGTACAGAATGTAACAAACTGTAGCCAAATTTAAAATTTTCGAAAGTTGTACAAATAGGTTATGCTAATCCGACTATTTTTTAGTCAACTCCGAAAACCTACCAGAATTTTGAAACATTCTTAGAGTCTTACCACAAAATGCAGGCAATCAAAATCTACAAATACCATTCCAAACATTTATGTGCTTTGCCAAAAATTCAAGATTTCTAAAAAATTTATGATTTTATAACTGCAAACTTAGATAGCGTATTTTTCAAAAAATGTAAAAGGGACAATTGTTTATAACTGCAAAATTCGTGATATCAAAACCATGCATCAAACCACTTTTGTATCTAAAATCTGTGGTCCATCAGAATAACGAAAGAGTACAGAATGTAACAAACTGTAGCCAAATTTAAAATTTTTGAAAGTTGTACAAATAGGTTATGCTAATCCGACTATTTTTTAGTCAACTCCGAAAACCTACCAGAATTTTGAAACATTCTTAAAGTCTTACCACATTGTTTATAACTGCAAACTTCTTGATATCAAAACCAAGTATCAAAACACTTTTGTATCTAAAATCTATTGTCCATCAGAATAACGAAAGAGTACAGAACAAAAGAAACTGTAGCCAAATTAAAAATTTTCGAAAGTTGTACAAATAGGTTATGCTAATCCGACTATTTTTTAGTCAATTCCGAAAACTTACCAGAATTTTAAAACATTCTTAGAGTCTTACCACAAAATGCAGGCAATTAAAATCTATAAATACGATTCCAAACATTTATGTGCTTTGCCAAAAATTCAAGATTTTTAAAAAATTTATGATTGTATTGTTTGTCTCAGCAGATTTGAGATAGCGTATTTTTCAAGAATGTAAAAGGGACAATTGTTTATAACTGCAAACTTAGATAGCGTATTTTTCAAAAAATGTAAAAGGGACAATTGTTTATAACTGCAAACTTCTTGATATCAAATCTCTTTTGTATCTAAAATCTATTGTCCATCAGAATAACGAAAGAGTACAGAATGTATAAAGATAGCGTATTTTTTAAGATTGTAAAAGGGACAATTGTTTATAACTTCAATCTTAGATAGCGTATTTTTCAAAAAATGTAAAAGGTTCAATTGTTTATAACTGCAAACTTCTTTGATATCAAAACCAAGTATCAAAACACGTTTTGTATCTAAAATCTATTGTCCATCAGAATAACGAAAGAGTACAGAATGTAACAAACTGTAGCCAAATTTAAAATTTTCGAAAGTTGTACAAATAGGTTATGCTAATCCAACATTTTTTAGTCAACTCCGAAAACCTACCAGAATTTTGAAACATTCTTAGAGTCTTACCACAAAATGCAGGCAATTAAAATCTATAAATACGATTCCAGACATTTATGTGCTTTGCCAAAAATTCAAGATTTTTAAAAAATTTATGATTTTATAACTGCAAACTTAGATAGCGTATTTTTCAAAAAATGTAAAAGGGACAATTGTTTATAACTGCAAAATTCGTGATATCAAAACCAAGCATCAAACCACTTTTGTATCTAAAATCTGTTGTCCATCAGAATAACGAAAGAGTACAGAATGTAACAAACTGTAGCCAAATTTAAAATTTTTGAAAGTTGTACAAATAGGTTATGCTAATCCGACTATTTTTTAGTCAACTCCGAAAACCTACCAGAATTTTGAAGAATTCCTAAAGTCTTACCACATTGTTTATAACTGCAAACTTCCTGATATCAAAACCAAGTATCAAAACACTTTTGTATCTAAAATCTATTCTCCATCAGAATAACGAAAAAGTACAGAATGTAACAAACTGTAGCCAAATTTAAAATTTTCGAAAGTTGTACAAATAGGTTATGCTAATCCGACTATTTTTTAGTCAACTCCGAAAACCTACCAGAATTTTAAAACATTTCTAGAGTCTTACTACAAAATGCAGGCAATTAAAATCTATAAATACGATTCCAAACATTTACGTGCTTCGCCAAAAATTCAAGATATTTAAAAAATTTCTGATTGTATTGTTTGTCTCAGCAGATTTGAGATAGCGTATTTTTCAGGAATGTAAAAGGGACAATTGTTTATAACTTCAAACTTAGATAGCGTATTTTTCAAAAAAATGTAAAAGGGACAATTTCTTATAACTGCAAAATTCTTGATATCAAAACAGAGTATCAAACCACTTTTGTATCTAAATTCTGTTGTCCATCAGAATAACGAAAGAGTACAGAATGTAACAAACAGTAGCCAAATTTAAAATTTTCGAAAGTTGTACAAATAGGTTATGCTAATCCGTCTATTTTTCAGTCAACTCCGAAAACCTACCAGAATTTTGAAACATTCTTAGAGTCTTACCACAAAATGTAGGCAATTAAAATCTATAAATACGATTACAAACATTTATGTGCTTTGCCAAAAATTAAAGATTTTTAAAAAATTTATGATTGTATTGTTTGTCTCAGCAGATTTGAGATGGCGTATTTTTCAAGTATATAAAAGGGACAATTGTTTATAACTGCAAACTTAGAAAGCGTATTTTTCAAAAAATGTAAAAGGGACAATTGTTTATAACTGCGAACTTCTTGATATCAAAACACTTTTGTATCTAAAATCTATTGTCCATCAGAATAACGAAAGAGTACAGAATGCATACAGATAGCGTATTTTTTAAGATTGTAAAAGGGACAATTGTTTATAACTTCAATCTTAGATAGCGTATTTTTCAAAAAATGTAAAAGGTTCAATTGTTTATAACTGCAAACTTCTTTATATAAAACCAAGTATCAAAATACGTTTGTATCTAAAATCTATTGTCCATCAGAATAAAGAAAGAGTACAGAATGTAACAAACTGTAGCCAAATTTAAAATTTTCGAAAGTTGTACAAATAGGTTATGCTAATCCGACTATTTTTTAGTCAACTCCGAAAACCTACCAGAATTTTGAAACATTCTTAGAGTCTTACCACAAAATGCAGGCAATTAAAATCTATAAATACGATTCCAGACATTTATGTGCTTTGCCAAAAATTCAAGATTTTTAAAACATTTATGATTGTATTGTTTGTCTCATCAGTTTTGAGATGGCGTATTTTTCAAGATTGTAAAAGGGACAATTGTTTATAACTGCAAACTTAGATAGCGCATTTTTCAAAAAATGTAAAAGGGACAATTGTTTATAACTGCAAAATTCTTGATATCAAAACCAAGTATCAAAACACTTTAGTATCTAAAATCTGTTGTCCATCAGAATACCGAAAGAGTACAGAATGTTGCAAACTGCAGCCAAATTTAAAATTTTCGAAAGTTGTACAAATAGGTTATGCTAATCCGACTATTTTTTAGTCAACTCCGAAAATCTACCAGAATTTGTAAACATTCCTTAAGTCTTACCACATTGTTTATAACTGCAAACTTCTTGATATCAAAACCAAGTATCAAAACACTTTTGTATCTAAAATCTATTGTCCATCAGAATAACGAAAGAGTACAGAATGTAAGAAACTGTAGCCAAATTAAAAATTTTCGAAAGTTGTACAAATAGGTTATGCTAATCCGACTATTTTTTAGTCAATTCCGAAAACTTACCAGAATTTTGAAACATTCTTAGAGTCTTACCACAAAATGCAGGCAATTAAAATCTATAAATACGATTCCAAACATTTATGTGCTTTGCCAAAAATTCAAGAATTTTAAAAAATTTATTATTGTATTGTTTGTCTCAGCAGATTTGAGATAGCGTATTTTTCAAAAAATGTAAAAGGTACAATTGTTTACAACTGCATACTTCTTGATATCAAAACCAAGTATCAAAACACTTTTGTATCTAAAATCTATTCTCCATCAGAATAACGAAAAAGTACAGAATGTAACAAACTGTAGCCAAATTTAAAATTTTCGAAAGTTGTACAAATAGGTTATGCTAATCCGACTATTTTTTAGTCAACTCCGAAAACCTACCAGAATTTTGAAACATTCCTTGAGTCTTAACACAAAATGCAGGCAATTAAAAGCTACTAATACGATTCCAAACATTTATGTGCTTTGCCAAAAATTCAAGATTTTTAAAAAATTTATGATTGTACTGTTTGTCTCAGCAGATTAGAGAAGGCGTATTTTTCCAGATTGTAAAAGGGACAATTGTTTATAACTGCAAACTTAGATAGCAAATTTTTCAAAAATGTAAAGGGGACAATTGTTTATACCTGCAAAATTCTTGATATCAAAACCAAGTATCAAAACACTTTTGTATCTAAAATCTGTTTTTCAGCAGAATACCGAAAGAGTACAGAATATAACAAACTGCAGCCAAATTTAAAATTTTCGAAAGTTGTACAAATAGGTTATGCTAATCCGACTATTTTTTAGTCAACTCCTGAAACTTATCAGAATTTTGAAACATTCTAACAGTCTTACCACAAAATGCAGGCAATTAAAATCTATAAATACGATTCCAAACATTTACGTGCTTCGCCAAAAATTCAAGATTTTTAAAAAATTTATGATTGTATTGTTTGTCTCAGCAGATTTGAGATGCGTATTTTTCAAGAATGTAAAAGGGACAATTGTTTATAACTTCAAACTTAGATAGCGTATTCTTCAAAAAAATGTAAAAGGGACAATTGTTTATAACTGCAAACTTAGATAGCGTATTTTTCAAAAAATGTAAAAGGTACAATTGTTTATAACTGCAAACTTAGATAGCGTATTTTTCAAAAAATGTAAAAGGGACAATTGCTTATAACTGCAAAATTCTTGATATCAAAACCAAGTATCAAACCACTTTTGTATCTAAAATCTGTTTCCATCAGAATAACGAATGAGTACAGAATGTAACAAACTATAGCCAAATTTAAAATTTTCGAAAGTTGTACAAATAGGTAATGCTAAACCGACTATTTTTTAGTCAACTCCGAAAACCTACCAAAATTTTGAAAAATTCTTAGAGTCTTACCACAAAATGCAGGCAATTAAAATCTATAAATACGATTCCAAACATTTCTGTGCTCTGCCAAAAATCCAAGATTTTTAAAAAATTTATGATTGTATTGCTTGTCTCAGCAGATTTGAGATGGCGTATTTTTCAAGATTGTAAAGGGGATAATTGTTTATAACTGCAAACTTAGATAGCGTATTTTTCAAAAAATGTAAAAGGGACAATTGTTTATAACTGCAAACTTCTTGATATCAAAACACTTTTGTATCTAAAATCTATTGTCCATCAGAATAACGAAAGAGTACAGAATGTATACAGATAGCGTATTTTTCAAGATTGTAAAAGGGACAATTGTTTTATAACTTCAATCTTAGATTGCGTATTTTTCAAAGAATGTAAAAAGGTACAATTGTTTATAACTGCAAACTTCTTGATATCAAAACCAAGTATCAAAACACTTTTGTATCTAAAATCTATTGTCCATCAGAATAACGAAAGAGTACAGAATGTAACAAACTGTAGCCAAATTTAAAATTTTCGAAAGTTGTACAAATAGGTTATGCAAATCCGACTATTTTTTAGTCAACTCCGAAAAACCTACCAGAATTTTGAAACATTCTTAGAGTCTTACCCACACAAAATGCAGGCAATTAAAATCTATAAATACGATTCCAAAACATTTATGTGCTTTGCCAAAAATTCAAGATTTTTAAAACAATTTATGATTGTATTGTTTGTCTCAGCAGATTTAGAGATGGCGTATTTTTTAAGATTGTAAAATGGACAATTGTTTATAACTGCAAACTTAGATAGCAAATTTTTCAAAAAGTGTAAAAGGGGACAATTGTTTTATAACTGCAAAATTCTTTGATATCAAAATCAAGTATTAAAACACTTTTGTATCTAAAATCTGTTGTCCATCAGAATAACGAAAGAGTACAGAATGTAGCAAATTATAGCCAAATTTAAAATTTTCGAAATTTGTACAAATAGGTTATGCTAATCCGACTATTTTTTAGTCAACTCCTAAAACTTATCAGAATTTTGAAACATTCTTACAGTCTTACCACAAAATGCAGGCAATTAAAATCTATAAATACGATTCCAAACATTTACGTGCTTCGCCAAAAATTCAAGATTTTTAAAAAATTTATGATTGTATTGTTTGTCTGAGCAGATTTGAGATGCGTATTTTTCAAGAATGTAAAAGGGACAATTGTTTATAACTTCAAACTTAGATAGCGTATTCTTCAAAAAAATGTAAAAGGGACAATTGTTTATAACTGCAAACTTAGATAGCGTATTTTTCAAAAAATGTAAAAGGTACAATTGTTTATAACTGCAAACTTAGATAGCCTATTTTTCAAAAAATGTAAAAGGGACAATTGCTTATAACTGCAAAATTCTTGATATCAAAACCAAGTATCAAACCACTTTTGTATCTAAAATCTGTTTCCATCAGAATAACGAATGAGTACAGAATGTAACAAACTATAGCCAAATTTAAAATTTTCGAAAGTTGTACAAATAGGTAATGCTAAACCGACTATTTTTTAGTCAACTCCGAAAACCTACCAAAATTTTGAAAAATTCTTAGAGTCTTACCACAAAATGCAGGCAATTAAAATCTATAAATACGATTCCAAACATTTCTGTGCTTTGCCAAAAATCCAAGATTTTTAAAAAATTTATGATTGTATTGTTTGTCTCAGCAGATTTGAGATGGCGTATTTTTCAAGATTGTAAAGGGGATAATTGTTTATAACTGCAAACTTAGATAGCGTATTTTTCAAAAAATGTAAAAGGGACAATTGTTTATAACTGCAAACTTCTTGATATCAAAACACTTTTGTATCTAAAATCTATTGTCCATCAGAATAACGAAAGAGTACAGAATGTATACAGATAGCGTATTTTTCAAGATTGTAAAAGGGACAATTGTTTATAACTTCAATCTTAGATTGCGTATTTTTCAAAGAATGTAAAAGGTACAATTGTTTATAACTGCAAACTTCTTGATATCAAAACCAAGTATCAAAACACTTTTGTATCTAAAATCTATTGTCCATCAGAATAACGAAAGAGTACAGAATGTAACAAACTGTAGCCAAATTTAAAATTTTCGAAAGTTGTACAAATAGGTTATGCAAATCCGACTATTTTTTAGTCAACTCCGAAAACCTACCAGAATTTTGAAACATTCTTAGAGTCTTACCACAAAATGCAGGCAATTAAAATCTATAAATACGATTCCAAACATTTATGTGCTTTGCCAAAAATTCAAGATTTTTAAACAATTTATGATTGTATTGTTTGTCTCAGCAGATTAGAGATGGCGTATTTTTTAAGATTGTAAAAGGGACAATTGTTTATAACTGCAAACTTAGATAGCAAATTTTTCAAAAAGTGTAAAAGGGACAATTGTTTATAACTGCAAAATTCTTGATATCAAAATCAAGTATTAAAACACTTTTGTATCTAAAATCTGTTGTCCATCAGAATAACGAAAGAGTACAGAATGTAGCAAATTATAGCCAAATTTAAAATTTTCGAAAGTTGTACAAATAGGTTATGCTAATCCGACTATTTTTTAGTCAACTCCGAAATCTTACCAGAATTTTGAAACATTCTTAGAGTCTTACCACAAAATGCAGGCAATTAAAATCTATAAATACGATTCCAAACATTTATGTGCTTTGCCAAAAATTCAAGATTTTTAAATAATTTATGATTGCATTGTTTGTCTCAGCAGATTTGAGAAGGCGTATTTTTCAAGAATGTAAAAGGGACAATTGTTTATAACTGCAAACTTAGATAGCGTATTTTTCAAAAAATGTAAAAGGGACAATTGTTTATAACTGCAAAATTTGTGATATCAAAACCAAGTATCAAAACACTTTTGTATCTAAAATCTATTCTCCATCAGAATAACGAAAGAGTACAGAATGTAACAAACTGTAGCCAAATTTAAAATTTTCGAAAGTTGTACAAATAGGTTATGCTAATCCGACTATTTTTTAGTCAACTCCAAAAACCTAGCAGAATTTTGAAACATTCTTAGAGTCTTACCACAAAATGCAGGCAATTAAAATCTACAAATACGATTCCAAACATTTATGTGCTTTGCCAAAAATTCAAGATTTTTAAAAAATTTATGATTGTACTGTTTGTCTCAGCAGATTAGAGATGGCGTATTTTTCCAGATTGTAAAAGGGACAATTGTTTATAACTTCAAACTTAGATAGCGAATTTTTCAAAAAATGTAAAAGGGACAATTGTTTATAACTGCAAAATTCGTGATATCAAAACCAAGCATCAAACCACTTTTGTATCTAAAATCTGTTGTCCATCAGAATAACGAAAGAGTACCGAATGTAACAAACTGTAGCCAAATTTAAAATTTTCGAAAGTTGTACAAATAGGTTATGCTAATCCGACTATTTTTTAGTCAACTCCGAAAACCTTCCAGAATTTTGAAACATTCTTAGAGTCTTACCACAAAATGCAGGCAATTAAAATCCATAAATACGATTACAAACATTTATGTGCTTTGCCGAAAATTCAAGATTTTTAAAAAATTTATGATTGTATTGTTTGTTTCAGCAGATTTGAGATGGCGTATTTTTCAAGATTATAAAAGGGACAATTGTTTATAACTGCAAACTTAGATAAGGGACAATTGTTTATAACTGCAAACTTCTTGATATCAAAACACTTTTGTATCTAAAATCTATTGTCCATCAGAATAACGAAAGAGTACAGAATGTATACAGATAGCGTATTTTTCAAGATTGTAAAAGGGACAATTGTATATAACTTCAATCTTAGATAGCGTATTTTTCAAAAAATGTAAAAGGTACAATTGTTTATAACTGCAAACTTAGATAGCGTATTTTTCAAAAAATGTAAAAGGGACAATTGCCTATAACTGCAAAATTCTTGATATCAAAACCAAGTATCAAAACACTTTTGTATCTAAAATCTGTTTTCATCAGAATAACGAAAGAGTACAGAATGTAACAAACTGTAGCCAAATTTAAAATTTTCGAAAGTTGTACAAATAGGTTATGCTAATCCGACTATTTTTTAGTCAACTCCGAAAACCTACCAGAATTTTGAAACATTCTTAGAGTCTTACCACAAAATGCGGGCAATCAAAATCTACAAATACGATTCCAAACATTTATGTAATTTGCCAAAAATTCAAGATTTTTAAAAAATTTATGATTTTATAACTGCAAACTTAGATAGCGTATTTTTCAAAAAATGTAAAAGGGACAATTGTTTATAACTGCAAAATTCGTGATATCAAAACCAAGCATCAAAACACTTTTGTATCTAAAATCTATTGTCCATCAGAATAACGAAAGAGTACAGAATGTAAGAAACTGTAGCCAAATTAAAAATTTTCGAAAGTTGTACAAATAGGTTATGCTAATCCGACTATTTTTTAGTCAACTCCGAAAACCTACCAGAATTTTGAAACATTCTTAAAGTCTTACCACATTGTTTATAACTGCAAACTTCTTGATATCAAAACCAAGTATCAAAACACTTTTGTATCTAAAATCTATTGTCCATCAGAATAACGAAAGAGTACAGAATGTAAGAAACTGTAGCCAAATTAAAAATTTTCGAAAGTTGTACAAATAGGTTATGCTAATCCGACTATTTTTTAGTCAATTCCGAAAACTTACCAGAATTTTAAAACATTCTTAGAGTCTTACCACAAAATGAAGGCAATTAAAATCTATAAATACGATTCCAAACAGTTATGTGCTTTGCCAAAAATTCAAGATTTTTAAAAAATTTATGATTGTATTGTTTGTCTCAGCAGATTTGAGATAGCGTATTTTTCAAGAATGTAAAAGGGACAATTGTTTATAACTGCAAACTTAGATAGCGTATTTTTCAAAAAATGTAAAAGGGACAATTGTTTATAACTGCAAACTTAGATAGCGTATTTTTCAAAAAATGTAAAAGGGACAATTGCCTATAACTGCAAAATTCTTGATATCAAAACCAAGTATCAAAACACTTTTGTATCTAAAATCTGTTTTCATCAGATAACGAAAGAGTACAGAATGTAAACAAACTGTAGCCAAAATTTAAAATTTTCGAAAGTTGTACAAATAGGTTATGCTAATCCGACTATTTTTTAGTCAACTCCGAAAACCTACCAGAATTTTGAAACATTCTTACAGTCTTACCACAAAATGCAGGCAATCAAAATCTACAAATACGATTCCAAACATTTATGTGCTTTGCCAAAAATTCAAGATTTCTAAAAAATTTATGATTTTATAACTGCAAACTTAGATAGCGTATTTTTCAAAAAATGTAAAAGGGACAATTGTTTATAACTGCAAAATTCGTGATATCAAAACCAAGCATCAAACCACTTTTGTATTTAAAATCTGTGGTCCATCAGAATAACGAAAGAGTACAGAATGTAACAAACTGTAGCCAAATTTAAAATTTTTGAAAGTTGTACAAATAGGTTATGCTAATCCGACTATTTTTTAGTCAACTCCGAAAACCTACCAGAATTTTGAAACATTCTTAAAGTCTTACCACATTGTTTATATCTGCAAACTTCTTGATATCAAAACCAAGTATCAAAACACTTTTGTATCTAAAATCTATTGTCCATCAGAATAACGAAAGAGTACAGAACGAAAGAAACTGTAGCCAAATTAAAAATTTTCGAAAGTTGTACAAATAGGTTATGCTAATCCGACTATTTTTTAGTCAATTCCGAAAACTTACCAGAATTTTGAAACATTCTTAGAGTCTTACCACAAAATGCAGGCAATTAAAATCTATAAATACGATTCCAAACATTTATGTGCTTTGCCAAAAATTCAAGATTTTTAAAAAATTTATTATTGTATTGTTTGTCTCAGCAGATTTGAGATAGCGTATTTTTCAAGAATTTAAAAGGGACAATTCTTTATAACTGCAAACTTAGATAGCGTATTTTTCAAAAAATGTAAAAGGTACAATTGTTTATAACTGCATACTTCTTGATATCAAAACCAAGTATCAAAACACTTTTGTATCTAAAATCTATTCTCCATCAGAATAACGAAAAAGTACAGAATGTAACAAACTGTAGCCAAATTTAAAATTTTCGAAAGTTGTACAAATAGGTTATGCTAATCCGACTATTTTTTAGTCAACTCCGAAAACCTACCAGAATTTTGAAACATTCCTAGAGTCTTACCACAAAATGCAGGCAATTAAAAGCTACTAATACGATTCCAAACATTTATGTGCTTTGCCAAAAATTCAAGATTTTTAAAAAATTTATGATTGTACTGTTTGTCTCAGCAGATTAGAGAAGGCGTATTTTTCCAGATTGTAAAAGGGACAATTGTTTATAACTGCAAACTTAGATAGCAAATCTTTCAAAAAATGTAAAGGGGACAATTGTTTATAACTGCAAAATTCTTGATATCAAAACCAAGTATCAAAACACTTTTGTATCTAAAATCTGTTTTTCAGCAGAATACCGAAAGAGTACAGAATATAACAAACTGCAGCCAAATTTAAAATTTTCGAAAGTTGTACAAATAGGTTATGCTAATCCGACTATTTTTAGTCAACTCCTAAAACTTATCAGAATTTTGAAACATTCTTACAGTCTTACCACAAAATGCAGGCAATTAAAATCTATAAATACGATTCCAAACATTTACGTGCTTCGCCAAAAATTCAAGATTTTTAAAAAATTTATGATTGTATTGTTTGTCTCAGCAGATTTGAGATGCGTATTTTTCAAGAATGTAAAAGGGACAATTGTTTATAACTGCAAACTTAGATAGCGTATTTTTCAAAAAATGTAAAAGGGACAATTGTTTATAACTGCAAACTTAGATAGCGTATTTTTCAAAAAATGTAAAAGGGACAATTGCCAATAACTGCAAAATTCTTGATATCAAAACCAAGTATCAAAACACTTTTGTATCTAAAATCTGTTGTCCATCAGAATAACGAAAGAGTACAGAATGTAACAAACTGTAGCCAAATTTAAAATTTTTGAAAGTTGTACAAATAGGTTATGCTAATCCGACTATTTTTTAGTCAACTCCGAAAACCTACCAGAATTTTGAAGAATTCCTAAAGTCTTACCACATTGTTTATAACTGCAAACTTCCTGATATCAAAACCAAGTATCAAAACACTTTTGTATCTAAAATCTATTCTCCATCAGAATAACGAAAAAGTACAGAATGTAACAAACTGTAGCCAAATTTAAACTTTTCGAAAGTTGTATAAATAGGTTATGCTAATCCGACTATTTTTTAGTCAACTCCGAAAACCTACCAGAATTTTAAAACATTTCTAGAGTCTTACTACAAAATGCAGGCAATTAAAATCTATAAATACGATTCCAAACATTTACGTGCTTCGCCAAAAATTCAAGATATTTAAAAAATTTCTGATTGTATTGTTTGTCTCAGCAGATTTGAGATAGCGTATTTTTCAGGAATGTAAAAGGGACAATTGTTTATAACTTCAAACTTAGATAGCGTATTTTTCAAAAAAATGTAAAAGGGACAATTTCTTATAACTGCGAACTTCTTGATATCAAAACACTTTTGTATCTAAAATCTATTGTCCATCAGAATAACGAAAGAGTACAGAATGCATACAGATAGCGTATTTTTCAAGATTGTAAAAGGGACAATTGTTTATAACTGCAAACTTAGATAGCGCATTTTTCAAAAAATGTAAAAGGGACAATTGTTTATAACTGCAAAATTCTTGATATCAAAACCAAGTATCAAAACACTTTTGTATCTAAAATCTGTTGTCCATCAGAATACCGAAAGAGTACAGAATGTAGCAAACTGCAGCCAAATTTAAAATTTTCGAAAGTTGTACAAATAGGTTATGCTAATCCGACTATTTTTTAGTCAACTCCGAAAATCTACCAGAATTTTGAAACATTCCTAAAGTCTTACCACTTTGTTTATAACTGCAAACTTCTTGATATCAAAACCAAGTATCAAAACACTTTTGTATCTAAAATCTATTGTCCATCAGAATAACGAAAGAGTACAGAATGTAAGAAACTGTAGCCAAATCAAAAATTTTCGAAAGTTGTACAAATAGGTTATGCTAATCCGACTATTTTTTAGTCAATTCCGAAAACTTACCAGAATTTTGAAACATTCTTAGAGTCTTACCACAAAATGCAGGCAATTAAAATCTATAAATACGATTCCAAACATTTATGTGCTTTGCCAAAAATTAAAGATTTTTAAAAAATTTATTATTGTATTGTTTGTCTCAGCAGATTTGAGATAGCGTATTTTTCAAGAATTTAAAAGGGACAATTCTTTATAACTGCAAACTTAGATAGCGTATTTTTCAAAAAATGTAAAAGGTACAATTGTTTATAACAGCATATTTCTTGATATCAAAACCAAGTATCAAAACACTTTTGTATCTAAAATCTATTCTCCATCAGAATAACGAAAAAGTACAGAATGTAACAAACTGTAGCCAAATTTAAAATTTTCGAAAGTTGTACAAATAGGTTATGCTAATCCGACTATTTTTTAGTCAACTCCGAAAACCTACCAGAATTTTGAAACATTCCTAGAGTCTTACCACAAAATGCAGGCAATTAAAAGCTACTAATACGATTCCAAACATTTATGTGCTTTGCAAAAAATTCAAGATTTTTAAAAAATTTATGATTGTACTGTTTGTCTCAGCAGATTAGAGAAGGCGTATTTTTCCAGATTGTAAAAGGGACAATTGTTTATAACTGCAAACTTAGATAGCAAATTTTTCAAAAAATGTGAAGGGGACAATTGTTTATAACTGCAAAATTCTTGATATCAAAACCAAGTATCAAAACACTTTTGTATCTAAAATCTGTTTTTCAGCAGAATACCGAAAGAGTACAGAATATAACAAACTGCAGCCAAATTTAAAATTTTCGAAAGTTGTACAAATAGGTTATGCTAATCCGACTATTTTTTAGTCAACTCCTAAAACTTATCAGAATTTTGAAACATTCTTACAGTCTTACCACAAAATGCAGGCAATTAAAATCTATAAATACGATTCCAAATATTTACGTGCTTCGCCAAAAATTCAAGATTTTTAAAAAATTTATGATTGTATTGTTTGTCTCAGCAGATTTGAGATGCGTATTTTTCAAGAATGTAAAAGGGACAATTGTTTATAACTTCAAACTTAGATAGCGTATTCTTCAAAAAAATGTAAAAGGGACAATTTCTTATAACTGCAAAATTCTTGATATCAAAACAGAGTATCAAACCACTTTTGTATCTAAAATCTGTTGTCCATCAGAATAACGAAAGAGTACAGAATGTAACAAACTGTAGCCAAATTTAAAATTTTCGAAAGTTGTACAAATTGGTTATGCTAATCCGTCTATTTTTTAGTCAACTCCGAAAACCTACCAGAATTTTGAAACATTCTTATATTCTTACCACAAAATGCAGACAATTAAAATCTATAAATACGATTCCAAACATTTATGTGCTTTGCCGAAAATTCAAGATTTTTAAAAAATTTATGATTGTATTGTTTGTCTCAGCAGATTTGAGATGGCGTATTTTTCAAGATTATAAAAGGGACAATTGTTTATAACTGCAAACTTAGATAGCGTATTTTTCAAAAAATGTAAAAGGGACAATTGTTTATAACTGCAAACTTCTTGATATCAAAACACTTTTGTATCTAAAATCTATTGTCCATCAGAATAACGAAAGAGTACAGAATGTATACAGATAGCGTATTTTTCAAGATTGTAAAAGGGACAATTGTTTATAACTTCAATCTTAGATAGCGTATTTTTCAAAAAATGTAAAAGGTACAATTCTTTATAACTGCAAACTTCTTGATATCAAAACCAAGTATCAAAACACATTTGTATCTAAAATCTATTGTCCATCAGAATAACGAAAGAGTACAGAATGTAACAAACTGTAGCCAAATTTAAAATTTTCGAAAGTTGTACAATTAGGTTATGCAAATCCGACTATTTTTTAATCAACTCCGAAAATCTACCAGAATTTTGAAACATTCTTAGAGTCTAACCACAAAATGCAGGCAATTAAAATCTATAAATACCATTCCAAACATTTATGTGCTTTGCCAAAAATTCAAGATTTTTAAAAAATTTATGATATTATTGTTTGTCTCAGCAGATTTGAGATGGCGTATTTTTCAAGATTGTAAAGGGACAATTGTTTATAACTGCAAACTTAGATAGCGCATTTTTCAAAAAAATGTAAAAGGGACAATTGTTTATAACTGCAAACTTCTTGATATCAAAACCAAGTATCAAAACACTTTTGTATCTAAAATCTGTTGTCCATCAGAATACCGAAAGAGTACAGAATGTAGCAAAGTGTAGCCAAATTTAAAATTTTCGAAAGTTGTACAAATAGGTTATGCTAATCCGACTATTTTTTAGTCAACTCCGAAAACCTATCAGAATTTTGAAACATTCCTAGAGTCTTGCCACAAAATGCAGGCAAATAAAATCTATAAATACGATTCCAAACATTTATGTGCATTGCCAAAAATTCAAAATTTTTAAAAAATTTATGATTTTATAACTGCAAACTTAGATAGCGTATTTTTCAAAAAATGTAAAAGGGACAATTGTTTATAACTGAAAAATTTTTGATATCAAAACCAAGCATCAAACCACTTTTGTATCTAAAATCTGTTGTCCATCAAAATAACGAAAGAGTACAGAATGTAACAAACTGTAGCCAAATTTAAAATTTTCGAAAGTTGTACAAATAGGTTATGCTAATCCGACTATTTTTTAGTCAACTCCGAAAACCTACCAGAATTTTGAAACATTTTTAGAGTCTTACCACAAAATGCAGGCAATTAAAATCTATAAATACGATTCCAAACATTTATGTGCTTTGCCAAAAATTCAAGATTTTTAAACAATTTATGATTGTATTGTTTGTCTCAGCAGATTAGAGATGGCGTATTTTTCAAGATTGTAAAAGGGACAATTGTTTATAACTGCAAACTTAGATAGCAAATTTTTCAAAAAGTGTAAAAGGGACAATTGTTCATAACTGCAAAATTCTTGATATCAAAATCAAGTATCAAAACACTTTTGTATCTAAAATCTGTTGTCCATCAGAATACCGAAAGAGTACAGAATGTAGCAAATTATAGCCAAATTTAAAATTTTCGAAAGTTGTACAAATAGGTTATGCTAATCCGACTATTTTTTAGTCAACTCCGAAAACCTACCAGAATTTTGAAACATTCTGAGAGTCTTACCACAAAATGCAGGCAATTAAAATCTATAAATACGATTCCAAACATTTACGTGGTTTGCCAAAAATTCAAGATTTTTAAAAAAATTATGATTGTAATGTGTGTCTCATCAGATTTGAGACAGCGTATTTTTCAAGAATGTAAAAGAGACAATTGTTTATAACTGCAAACTTAGATAGCGTATTTTTCAAAAAATGTAAAAGGTACAATTGTTTATAATTGCAAACTTCTTGTTATCAAAACCAAGTATCAAAACACTTTTGTATCTAAAATCTATTGACCATCAGAATAACGAAAGAGTACAGAATGTAACAAACTGTAGCCAAATTAAAAATTTTCGAAAGTTGTACAAATAGGTTATGCTAATCCGACTATTTTTTAGTCACCTCAGAAAACCTGCCAGAATTTTGAAAAATTCTTAGAGTCTTACCACAAAATGCAGGCAATTAAAATCTATAAATACAATTCCAAACATTTATGCGTTTTGCAAAAATTCAAGATTTTTAAAAAATTTATGATTGTACTGTTTGTCTCAGCAGATTAGAGATGGCGTATTTTTCAAGATTGTAAAAGGGACAATTGTTTATAACTGCAAACTTTGATAGCAAATTTTTCAAAAAATGTAAAAGGGACAATTGTTTATAACTGCAAAATTCTTGATATCAAAACCAAATATCAAAACACTTTTGTATCTAAAATCTGTTGTCCAGCAGAATACCGAAAGAGTACAGAATATAACAAATTGCAGCCAAATTTAAAATTTTCGAAAGTTGTACAAATAGGTTATGCTAATCCGACTATTTTTTAGTCAACTCCGAAATCTTACCAGAATTTTGAAACATTCTTAGAGTCTTACCACAAAATGAGGGCAATTAAAATCTATAAATACGATTCCAAACATTTATGTGCTTTGCAAAAAATTCAAGATTTTTAAAAAAATTATGATTGCATTGTTTGCCTCAGCAGATTTGAGATGGCGTATTTTTCAAGATTGTAAAAGGGACAATTGTTTATAACTTCAATCTTAGATAGCGGATTTTTCAAAAAATGTAAAAGGTACAATTGTTTATAACTGCAAACTTAGATAGCGTATTTTTCAAAAAATGTAAAAGGACAATTGCTTATAACTGCAAAATTCTTGATATCAAAACCAAGTATCAAACCACTTTTGTATCTAAAATCTGTTTCCATCAGAATAACGAAAGAGTACAGAATGTAGCAAAGTGTAGCCAAATTTAAAATTTTCGAAAGTTGTACAAATAGGTTATGCTAATCCGACTATTTTTTAGTCAACTCCGAAAACCTATCAGAATTTTGAAACATTCCTAGAGTCTTACCACAAAATGCAGGCAATTAAAATCTATAAATACGATTCCAAACATTTATGTGCTTTGCCAAAAATTCAAAATTTTTAAAAAATTTATGATTTTATAACTGCAAACTTAGATAGCGTATTTTTCAAAAAATGTAAAAGGGACAATTGTTTATAACTGAAAAATTTTTGATATCAAAACCAAGCATCAAACCACTTTTGTATCTAAAATCTGTTGTCCATCAAAATAACGAAAGAGTACAGAATGTAACAAACTGTGGCCAAATTTAAAATTTTCGAAAGTTGTGCAAATAGGTTATGCTAATCCGACTATTTTTTAGTCAACTCCGAAAACCTACCAGAATTTTGAAACATTCTTAGAGTCTTACCACATTGTTTATAACTGCAAACTTCTTGATATCAAAACCAAGTATCAAAGCACTTTTGTATCTAAAATCTATTGTTCATCAGAATAACGAAATAGTACAGAAAGTAAGAAACTGTAGCCAAATTTAAAATTTTCGAAAGTTGTACAAATAGGTTATGCTAATCCGACTATTTTTTAGTCACCTCCGAAAACCTATCAGAATTTTGAAAAATTCTAGAGTCTTACCACAAAATGCAGGCAATTAAAATCTATAAATACGATTCCAAACATTTATGTGCTTTGCCAAAAATTCAAGATTTTTAAAAAATTGATGATTGCATTGTTTGTCTCAGCAGATTTGAGATGGCGTATTTTTAAAGATTGTAAAGGGGACAATTGTTTATAACTGCAAACTTAGATAGCGTATTTTTCAAAAAATGTAAAAGGGACAATTGTTTATAACTGCAAACTTCTTGATATCAAAACACTTTTGTATCTAAAATCTATTGTCCATCCGAATAACGAAAAAGTACAGAATGTATACAGATAGCGTATTTTTCAAGATTGTAAAAGGGACAATTGTTTATAACTTCAATCTTAGATTGCGTATTTTTCAAAAAATGTAAAAGGTACAATTGTTTATAACTGTAAACTTCTTGATATCAAAACCAAGTATCAAAACACTTTTGTATCTAAAATCTATTGTCCATCAGAATAACGAAAGAGTACAGAATGTAACAAACTGTAGCCAAATTTAAAATTTTCGAAAGTTGTACAAATAGGTTATGCAAATCCGACTATTTTTTAGTCAACTCCGAAAACCTACCAGAATTTTGAAACATTCTTAGAGTCTTACCACAAAATGCAGGCAATTAAAATCCATAAATACGATTCCAAACATTTATGTGCTTTGCCAAAAATTCAAGATTTTTAAAAAATTTATGATTGTATTGTTTGTCTCAGCAGATTAGAGATGGCGTATTTTTCAAGATTGTAAAAGGGACAATTGTTTATAACTGCAAACTTAGATAGCAAATTTTTCAAAAAGTGTAAAAGGGACAATTGTTTATAACTGCAAAATTCTTGATATCAAAATCAAGTATCAAAACACTTTTGTATCTAAAATCTGTTGTCCATCAGAATACCGAAAGAGTACAGAATGTAGCAAATTATAGCCAAATTTAAAATTTTCGAAAGTTGTACAAATAGGTTATGCTAATCCGACTATTTTTTAGTTAACTCCGAAAACCTACCAGAATTTTGAAACATTCTGAGAGTCTTACCACAAAATGCAGGCAATTAAAATCTATAAATACGATTCCAAACATTTACGTGGTTTGCCAAAAATTCAAGATTTTTAAAAAATTTATGATTGTAATGTGTGTCTCATCAGATTTGAGACAGCGTATTTTTCAAGAATGTAAAAGAGACAATTGTTTATAACTGCAAACATAGATAGCGTATTTTTCAAAAAATGTAAAAGGTACAATTGTTTATAATTGCAAACTTCTTGTTATCAAAACCAAGTATCAAAACACTTTTGTATCTAAAATCTATTGACCATCAGAATAATGAAAGAGTACAGAATGTAACAAACTGTAGCCAAATTAAAAATTTTCGAAAGTTGTACAAATAGGTTATGCTAATCCGACTATTTTTTAGTCACCTCAGAAAACCTGCCAGAATTTTGAAATATTCTTAGAGTCTTACCACAAAATGCAGGCAATTAAAATCTATAAATACAATTCCAAACATTTATGCGTTTCGCAAAAATTCAAGATTTTTAAAAAATTTATGATTGTACTGTTTGTCTCAGCAGATTAGAGATGGCGTATTTTTCAAGATTGTAAAAGGGACAATTGTTTATAACTGCAAACTTAGATAGCAAATTTTTCAAAAAATGTAAAAGGGACAATTGTTTATAACTGCAAAATTCTTGATATCAAAACCAAGTATCAAAACACTTTTGTATCTAAAATCTGTTGTCCAGCAGAATACCGAAGGAGTACAGAATATAACAAACTGCAGCCAAATTTAAAATTTTCGAAAGTTGTACAAATAGGTTATGCTAATCCGACTATTTTTTAGTCAACTCCGAAAACTTACCAGAATTTTGAAACATTCTTAGAGTCTTACCGCAAAATGCAGGCAATTAAAATCTATAAATACGATTCCAAACATTTACGTGCTTCGCCAAAAATTCAAGTTTTTTAAAAAATTTATGATTGTATTGTTTGCCTCAGCAGATTTGAGATGGCGTATTTTTCAAGATTGTAAAAGGGACAATTGTTTATAACTGCAAACTTAGATAGCAAATTTTTTAAAAAATGTAAAAGGGACAATTGTTTATAACTGCAAAATTCTTGATATCAAAACCAAGTATCAAAACACTTTTGTATCTAAAATCTGTTGTCCATCAGAATACCGAAAGAGTACAGAATGTAGCAAATTATAGCCAAATTTAAAATTTTCGAAAGTTGTACAAATAGGTTATGCTAATCCGACTATTTTTTAGTCAACTCCGAAAACCTACCAGAATTTTGAAACATTCTGAGAGTCTTACCACAAAATGCAGGCAATTAAAATCTATAAATACGATTCCAAACATTTACGTGGTTTGCCAAAAATTCAAGATTTTTAAAAAATTTATGATTGTATTGTGTGTCTCATCAGATTTGAGACAGCGTATTTTTCAAGAATGTAAAAGAGACAATTGTTTATAACTGCAAACTTAGATAGCGTATTTTTCAAAAAATGTAAAAGGTACAATTGTTTATAACTGCAAAATTCTTGATATCAAAACCAAGTATCAAAACACTTTTGTATCTAAAATCTGTTGTCCAGCAGAATACCGAAAGAGTACAGAATATAACAAACTGCAGCCAAATTTAAAATTTTCGAAAGTTGTACAAATAGGTTATGCTGATCAGACTATTTTTTAGTCAACTCCGAAATCTTACCAGAATTTTGAAACATTCTTAGAATCTTACCACAAAATGCAGGCAATTAAAATCTATAAATACGATTCCAAACATTTATGTGCTTTGCCAAAAATTCAAGATTTTTAAAAAATTTATGATTGCATTGTTTGTCTCAGCAGATTTGAGATAGCGTATTTTTCAAGAATGTAAAAGGGACAATTGTTTATAACTGCAAACTTAGATAGCGTATTTTTCAAAAAATGTAAAAGGTACAAAATTGTTTATAACTGCAAACTTCTTGATATCAAAACCAAGTATCAAAACACTTTTGTATCTAAAATCTATTCTCCATCAAAATAACAAAAGAGTACAGAATGTAACAAACTGTAGCCAAATTTAAAATTTTCGAAAGTTGTACAAATAGGTTATGCTAATCCGACTATTTTTTAGTCAACTCCGAAAACCTACCAGAATTTTGAATCATTCTTAGAGTCTTACCACAAAATGCAAGAAATTAAAATCTACAGATACGATTCCAAACATTTATGTGCTTTGCCAAAAATTCAAGATTTTTAAAAAATTTATGATTGTACTGTTTGTCTCAACAGATTAGAGATGGCGTATTTTTCCAGATTGTAAAAGGGACAATTGTTTATAACTGCAAACTTAGATAGCGAATTTTTCAAAAAATGTAAAAGGGATAATTGTTTATAACTGCAAAATTCTTGATATCAAAACCAAGTATCAAAACACTTTTGTATCTAAAATCTGTTGTCCAGCAGAATACCGAAAGATTACAGAATATAACAAACTGCAGCCAAATTTAAAATTTTCGAAAGTTGTACAAATAGGTTATGCTAATCCGACTATTTTTTAGTCAACTCCGAAAACTTACCAGAATTTTGAAACATTCTTAGAGTCTTACCACAAAATGCAGGCAATTAAAATCTATAAATACGATTCCAAAAATTTACGTGCTTCGCCAAAAATTCAAGTTTTTTAAAAAAATTATGATTGTATTGTTTGCCTCAGCAGATTTGAGATAGCGTAAAAAATGTAAAAGGGACAATTTCTTATAACTGCAAAATTCTTGATATCAAAACAGAGTATAAAACCACCTTTGCATCTAAAATCTGTTGTCCATCAGAATAACGAAAGAGTACAGAATGTAACAAACTGTAGCCAAATTTAAAATTTTCGAAAGTTGTACAAATAGGTTATGCTAATCCGACTATTTTTTAGTGAACTCCGAAAACCTACCAGAATTTTGAAAAATTCTTAGAGTCTTACCACAAAATGCAGGCAATTAAAATCTATAAATACAATTCCAAACATTTATGCGTTTTGCAAAAATTCAAGATTTTTAAAAAATTTATGATTGTACTGTTTGTCTCAGCAGATTAGAGATGGCGTATTTTTCAAGATTGTAAAAGGGACAATTGTTTATAACTGCAAACTTAAATAGCAAATTTTTCAAAAAATGTAAAAGGGACAATTGTTTATAACTGCAAAATTTTTGATATCAAAACCAAGTATCAAAACACTTTTGTATCTTAAATCTGTTGTCCAGCAGAATACCGAAAGATTACAGAATGTAACAAACTGTAGCCAAATTTAAAATTTTCGAAAGTTGTATAAATAGGTTATGCTAATCCGACTATTTTTTAGTCAATTCCGAAAACCTACCAGAATTTTGAATCATTCTTAGAGTCTTACCACAAAATGCAGGCAATTAAAATCTATAAATACGATTACAAACATTTATGTGCTTTGCCGAAAATTCAAGATTTTTAAAAAATTTATGATTGTATTGTTTGTCTCAGCAGATTTGAGATGGCGTATTTTTCAAGATTATAAAATGGACAATTGTTTATAACTGCAAACTTAGATAAGGGACAATTGTTTATAACTGCAAACTTTTTGATATCAAAACATATTTGTATCTAAAATCTATTGTCCATCAGAATAACGAAAGAGTACAGAATGTATACAGATAGCGTATTTTTCAAGATTGTAAAAGGAACAATTGTTTATAACTTCAATCTTAGATAGCGTATTTTTCAAAAAATGTAAAAGGTACAATTGTTTATAACTGCAAACTTAGATAGCGTATTTTTCAAAAAATGTAAAAGGGACAATTGCTTATAACTGCAAAATTCTTGATATCAAAACCAAGTATCAAAACACTTTTGTATCTAAAATCTGTTTTCATCAGAATAACGAAAGAGTACAGAATGTAACAAACTGTAGCCAAATATAAAATTTTCGAAAGTTTTACAAATAGGTTATGCTAAACCGACTATTTTTTAGTCAACTCCGAAAACCTACCAAAATTTTGAATCATTCTTAGAGTCTTACCACAAAATGCAAGCAATTAAAATCTATAAATACGATTCCAGACATTTATGTGCTTTGCCAAAAATTCAAGATTTTTAAAAAATTTATGATTGTATTGTTTGTCTCAGCAGATTTGAGATGGCGTATTTTTCAAGATTGTAAAGGGGACAATTGTTTATAACTGCAAACTTAGATAGCGTATTTTTCAAAAAATGTAAAAGGGACAATTGTTTATTACTGCAAACTTCTTGATATCAAAACACTTTTGTATCTAAAATCTATTGTCCATCAGAATAACGAAAGAGTACAGAATGTATACAGATAGCGTATTTTTTAAGATTGTAAAAGGGACAATTGTTTATAACTTCAATCTTAGATAGCTTATTTTTCAAAAAATGTAAAAGGTACAATTGTTTATAACTGCAAACTTCTTGATATCAAAACCAAGTATCAAACCACTTTTGTATCTAAAATCTGTTGTCCATCAGAATAACGAAAGAGTACAGAATGTAACAAACAGTAGCCAAATTCAAAATTTTCAAAAGTTGTACAAATAAGTTATGCTAATCCGTCTATTTTTTTAGTCAACTCCGAAAACCTACCAGAATTTTGAAACATTCTTAGAGTCTTACCACAAAATGCAGGCAATTAAAATCTATAAATACGATTACAAACATTTATGTGCTTTGCCGAAAATTCAAGATTTTTAAAAAATTTATGATTGTATTGTTTGTCTCAGCAGATTTGAGATGGCGTATTTTTCAAGATTATAAAAGGGCCAATTGTTTATAACTGCAAACTTAGAAAGCGTATTTTTCAAAAAATGTAAAAGGGACAATTGTTTATAACTGCAAACTTCTTGATATCAAAACACTTTTGTATCTAAAATCTATTGTCCATCAGAATAACGAAAGAGTACAGACTGCATACAGATAGCGTATTTTTTAAGATTGTAAAAGGGACAATTGTTTATAACTTCAATCTTAGATAGCGTATTTTTCAAAAAATGTAAAAGGTTCAATTGTTTATAACTGCAAACTTCTTGATATCAAAACCAAGTATCAAAACACGTTTGTATCTAAAATCTATTGTCCATCAGAATAACGAAAGAGTACAGAATGTAACAAATTGTAGCCAAATTTAAAATTTTCGAAAGTTGTACAAATAGGTTATGCTAATCCGACTATTTTTTAGTCAACTCCGAAATCTTACCAGAATTTTGAAACATTCTTCGAGTCTTACCACAAAATGCAGGCAATTAAAATCTATAAATACGATTCCAAACATTTATGTGCTTTGCAAAAATTTAAGATTTTTAAAAAATTTATGATTGTACTATTTGTCTCAGCAGATTAGAGATGGCGTACTTTTCAAGATTGTAAAAGGGACAATTGTTTATAACTGCAAACTTAGATAGCAAATTTTTCAAAAAATGTAAAAGGGACAATTGTTTATAACTGCAAAATTCTTGATATCAAAACCAAGTATCAAAACACTTTTGTATCTAAAATCTTTTGTCCAGCAGAATACCGAAAGAGTACAGAATATAACAAACTGCAGCCAAATTTAAAATTTTCGAAAGTTGTACAAATAGGTTATGCTAATCCGACTATTTTTTAGTCAACTCCGAAAACCTACCAGAATTTTGAAACATTCTTAGAGTCTTACCACAAAATGCAAGCAATTAAAATCTACACATGCGATTCCAAAAATTTATGTGCTTTGCCAAAAATTCAAGATTTTTAAAAAATTTATGATTGTACTGTTTGTCTCAGCAGATTAGAGATGGCGTATTTTTCCAGATTGTAAACGGGACAATTGTTTATAACTGCAAAATTAGATAGCGAATTTTTCAAAAAATGTAAAAGGGACAATTGTTTATAATTGCAAAATTCTACATATCAAAACCAAGTATCAAAACACTTTTGTATCTAAAATCTGTTGTCCAGCAGAATACCGAAAGATTACAGAATATAACAAACTGCAGCCAAATTTAAAATTTTCGAAAGTTGTACAAATAGGTTATGCTAATCCGACTATTTTTTAGTCAACTCCGAAAACTTACCAGAATTTTGAAACATTCTTAGAGTCCTACCACAAAATGCAGGCAATTAAAATCTAGAAATACGATTCCAAACATTTATGTGCTTTGCAAAAATTCAAGATTTTTAAAAAATTTATGATTGTACTGTTTGTCTCAGCAGATTAGAGATGGCGTATTTTTCAAGATTGTAAAAGGGACAACTGTTTATAACTGCAAACTTAGATAGCAAATTTTTCAAAAAATGTAAAAGGGACAATTGTTTATGACTGCAAAATTCTTGATATCAAAACCAAGTATCAAAACACTTTTGTATCTAAAATCTTTTGTCCAGCAGAATACCGAAAGAGTACAGAATATAACAAACTGCAGACAAATTTAAAATTTTCGAAAGTTGTACAAATAGGTTATGCTAATCCGACTATTTTTTAGTCAACTCCGAAATCTTACCAGAATTTTGAAACATTCTTAGAGTCTTACCACAAAATGCAAGCAATTAAAATCTACACATACGATTCCAAACATTTATGTGCTTTGCCAAAAATTCAAGATTTTTAAAAAAATTATTATTGTATTGTTTGTCTCAGCAGATTTGAGATAGCGTATTTTTCAAGAATGCAAAAGGGACAATTCTTTATAACTGCAAACTTAGATAGCGTATTTTTCAAAAGATGTAAAAGGTACAATTGTTTATAACTGCAAACTTCTTGATATCAAAACCAAGTATCAAAACACTTTTGTATCTAAAATCTATTGTCCATCAGAATAACGAAAGAGTACAGAATGTAACAAACTGTAGCCAAATTAAAAATTTTCGAAAGTTGTACAAATAGGTTATGCTAATCCGACTATTTTTTAGTCACCTCAGAAAACCTACCAGAATTTTGAAAAATTCTTAGAGTCTTACCACAAAATGCAGGCAATTAAAATCTATAAATACAATTCCAAACATTTATGCGTTTTGCAAAAAATTCAAGATTTTTAAAAAATTTATGATTGTACTGTTTGTCTCAGCAGATTAGAGATGGCGAATTTTTCAAGATTGTAAAAGGGACAATTGTTTATAACTGCAAACTTAGATAGCAAATTTTTCAAAAAATGTAAAAGGGACAATTGTTTATAACTGCAAAATTCTTGATATCAAAACCAAGTATCAAAACACTTTTGTATCTAAAATCTGTTGTCCAGCAGAATACCGAAAGAGTACAGAATATAACAAACTGCAGCCAAATTTAAAATTTTCGAAAGTTGTACAAATAGGTTATGCTAATCCGACTATTTTTTAGTCAACTCCGAAATCTTACCAGAATTTTGAAACATTCTTAGAGTCTTACTACAAAATGCAGGCAATTAAAATCTATAAATACGATTCCAAACATTTATGTGCTTTGCCAAAAATTCAAGATTTTTAAAAAATTTATGATTGCATTGTTTGTCTCAGCAGATTTGAGATAGCGTATTTTTCAAGAATGTAAAAGGGACAATTGTTTATAACTGCAAACTTAGATAGCGTATTTTTCAAAAAATGTAAAAGATACAAAATTGTTTATAACTGCAAAATTCTTGATATCAAAACCAAGTATCAAAACACTTTTGTATCTAAAATCTGTTGTCCATCAGAATAACGAAAGAGTACAGAATGTAACAAACTGTAGCCAAATTTAAAATTTTCGAAAGTTGTACAAATAGGTTATGCTAATCCGACTATTTTTTAGTCAACTCCGAAAACCTACCAGAATTTTGAAACATTCTTAGAGTCTTACCACAAAATGCAGGCAATTAAAATCTATAAATACGATTACAAACATTTATGTGCTTTGCCGAAAATTCAAGATTTTTAAAAAATTTATGATTGTATTGTTTGTCTCAGCAGATTTGAGATGGCGTATTTTTCAAGATTATAAAAGGGACAATTGTTTATAACTGCAAACGTAGATAAGGGACAATTGTTTATAACTGCAAACTTCTTGATATCAAAACACTTTTGTATCTAAAATCTATTGTCCATCAGAATAACGAAAGAGTACAGAATGTATACAGATAGCGTATTTTTCAAGATTGTAAAAGGGACAATTGTTTATAACTTCAATCTTAGATAGCGTATTTTTCAACAAATGTAAAAGGTACAATTGTTTATAACTGCAAACTTAGATAGCGTATTTTTCAAAAAATGTAAAAGGTACAATTGTTTATAACTGCAAACTTCTTGATATCAAAACCAAGTATCAAAACACTTTTGTATCTAAAATCTATACTCCATCAGAATAACGAAAAAGTACAGAATGTAACAAACTGTGGCCAAATTTAAAATACGATTCCAAACATTTACGTGCTTCGCCAAATATTCAAGATTTTTAAAAAATTTATGATTGTATTGTTTGCCTCAGCAGATTTGAGATAGCGTATTTTTCAAAAAATGTAAAAGGGACAATTTCTTATAACTGCAAAATTCTTGATATCAAAACAGAGTATCAAACCACTTTTGTATCTAAAATCTGTTGTCCATCAGAATAACGAAAGAGTACAGAATGTAACAAACTGTAGCCAAATTTAAAATTTTCGAAAGTTGTACAAATAGGTTATGCTAATCCGACTATTTTTTAGTCAATTCCGAAAACCTACCAGAATTTTGAAACATTCTTAGAGTCTTACCACAAAATGCAGGCAATTAAAATCTATAAATACGATTACAAACATTTATGTGCTTTGCCGAAAATTCAAGATTTTTAAAAAATTTATGATTGTATTGTTTGTCTCAGCAGATTTGAGATGGCGTATTTTTCAAGATTATAAAAGGGACAATTGTTTATAACTGCAAACTTAGATAAGGGACAATTGTTTATAACTGCAAACTTCTTGATATCAAAACACTTTTGTATCTAAAATCTATTGTCCATCAGAATAACGAAAGAGTACAGAATGTATACAGATAGCGTATTTTTCAAGATTGTAAAAGGGACAATTGTTTATAACTTCAATCTTAGATATCGTATTTTTCAAAAAATGTAAAAGGTACAATTGTTTATAACTGCAAACTTAGATAGCGTATTTTTCAAAAAATGTAAAAGGTACAATTGTTTATAACTGCAAACTTCTTGATATCAAAACCAAGTATCAAAACACTTTTGTATCTAAAATCTATTCTCCATCAGAATAACGAAAAAGTACAGAATGTAACAAACTGTGGCCAAATTTAAAATTTTCGAAAGTTGTACAAATAGGTTATGCTAATCCGACTATTTTTTAGTCAACTCCGAAAACCTACCAGAATTTTGAAACATTCCTAGAGTCTTACCACAAAATGCAGGCAATTAAAAGCTACTAATACGATTCCAAACATTTATGTGCTTTGCCAAAAATTCAAGATTTTTAAAAAAATTATGATTGTACTGTTTGTCTCAGCAGATTAGAGAAGGCGTATTTTTCCAGATTGTAAAAGGGACAATTGTTTATAACTGCAAACTTAGATAGCAAATTTTTCCAAAAATGTAAAAGGGACAATTGTTTATAACTGCAAACTTCTTGATATCAAAACCAAGTATCAAAACACTTTTGTATCTAAAATCTATTCTCCATCAGAATAACAAAAGAGTACAGAATGTAACAAACTGTAGCCAAATTAAAAATTTTCGAAAGTTGTACAAATAGGTTATGCTAATCCGACTATTTTTTAGTCACCTCAGGAAACCTACCAGAATTTTGAAAAATTCTTAGAGTCTTACCACAAAATACAGGCAATTAAAATCTATAAATACAATTCCAAACATTTATGCGTTTTGCAAAAATTCAAGATTTTTAAAAAATTTATGATTGTACCGTTTGTCTCAGCAGATTAGAGATGGCGTATTTTTCAAGATTGTAAAAGGGACAATTGTATATAACTGAAAACTTAGATAGCAAATTTTTCAAAAAATGTAAAAGGGACAATTGTTTATAACTGCAAAATTCTTGATATCAAAACCAAGTATCAAAACACTTTTGTATCTAAAATCTGTTGTCCAGCAGAATACCGAAAGAGTACAGAATATAACAAACTGCAGCCAAATTTAAAATTTTCGAAAGTTGTACAAATAGGTTATGCTAATCTGACTATTTTTTAGTCAACTCCGAAATCTTACCAGAATTTTGAAACATTCTTAGAGTCTTACTACAAAATGCAGGCAATTAAAATCTATAAATACGATTCCAAACATTTATGTGCTTTGCCAAAAATTCAAGATTTTTAAAAAAATTATGATTGCATTGTTTATCTCAGCAGATTTGAGATGGCGTATTTTTCAAAAAATGTAAAAGGGACAATTTCTTATAACTGTAAAATTCTTGATATCAATTCAGAGTATCAAACCACTTTTGCATCTAAAATCTGTTGTCCATCAGAATAACGAAAGAGTACAGAATGTAACAAACTGTAGCCAAATTTAAAATTTTCGAAAGTTGCACAAATAGGTTATGCTAATCCGATATTTTTTAGTCAACTCCGAAAACCTACCAGAATTTTGAAACATTCTTAGAGTCTTACCACAAAATGCAGGCAATTAAAATCTATAAATACGATTACAAACATTTATGTGCTTTGCCGAAAATTCAAGATTTTTAAAAAATTTATGATTGTATTGTTTGTCTCAGCAGATTTGAGATGGCGTATTTTTCAAGATTATAAAAGGGACAATTGTTTATAACTGCAAACTTAGATAAGGGACAATTGTTTATAACTGCAAACTTCTTGATATCAAAACACTTTTGTATCTAAAATCTATTGTCCATCAGAATAACGAAAGAGTACAGAATGTATACAGATAGCGTATTTTTCAAGATTGTAAAAGGGACAATTGTTTATAACTTCAATCTTAGATAGCGTATTTTTCAAAAAATGTAAAAGGTACAATTGTTTATAACTGCAAACTTAGATAGCGTATTTTTCAAAAAATGTAAAAGGTACAATTGTTTATAACTGCAAACTTCTTGATATCAAAACCAAGTATCAAAAACACTTTTGTATCTAAAATCTATTCTCCATCAGAATAACGAAAAAGTACAGAATGTAACAAACTGTGGCCAAATTTAAAATTTTCGAAAGTTGTACAAATAGGTTATGCTAATCCGACTATTTTTTAGTCAACTCCGAAAACCTACCAGAAGTTTGAAACATTCCTAGAGTCTTACCACAAAATGCAGGCAATTAAAAGCTACTAATACGATTCCAAACATTTATGTGTTTTGCCAAAAATTCAAGATTTTTAAAAAAATTATGATTGTACTGTTTGTCTCAGCAGATTAGAGAAGGCGTATTTTTCCAGATTGTAAAAGGGACAATTGTTTATAACTGCAAACTTAGATAGCAAATTTTTCAAAAAATGTAAAAGGGACAATTGTTTATAACTGCAAACTTCTTGATATCAAAACCAAGTATCAAAACACTTTTGTATCTAAAATCTATTCTCCATCAGAATAACAAAAGAGTACAGAAATGTAACAACTGTAGCCAAATTAAAAATTTTCGAAAGTTGTACAAATAGGTTATGCTAATCCGACTATTTTTTTAGTCACCTCAGGAAACCTACCAGAATTTTGTGAAAAATTCTTAGAGTCTTACCACAAAATGCAGGCAATTAAAATCTATAAATACAATTCCAAACATTTATTGCGTTTTGCAAAAAATTCAAGATTTTTAAAAAAAATTTATGATTGTACCGTTTGTCTCAGCAGATTAGAGATGGCGTATTTTTCAAGATTGTAAAAGGGACAATTGTATATAACTGCAAAACTTAGATAGCAAATTTTTCAAAAAATGTAAAAGGGACAATTGTTTATAACTGCAAAATTCTTGATATCAAAACCAAGTATCAAAACACTTTTGTATCTAAAATCTGTTGTCCAGCAGAATACCGAAAGAGTACAGAATATAACAAACTGCAGCCAAATTTAAAATTTTCGAAAGTTGTACAAATAGGTTATGCTAATCCGACTATTTTTTAGTCAACTCCGAAATCTTACCAGAATTTTGAAACATTCTTAGAGTCTTACTACAAAATGCAGGCAATTAAAATCTATAAATACGATTCCAAACATTTATGTGCTTTGCCAAAAATTCAATATTTTTAAAAAATTTATGATTGCATTGTTTATCTCAGCAGATTTGAGATGGCGTATTTTTCAAAAAATGTAAAAGGGACAATTTCTTATAAATGTAAAATTCTTGATATCAAAACAGAGTATCAAACCACTTTTGCATCTAAAATCTGTTGTCCATCAGAATAACGAAAGAGTACAGAATGTAACAAACTGTAGCCAAATTTAGAATGTTCGAAAGTTGTACAAATAGGTTATGCTAATCCGACTATTTTTTAGTCAACTCCGAAAACCTACCAGAATTTTGAAACATTCTTAGAGTCTTACCACAAAATGCAGGCAATTAAAATCTATAAATACGATTACATACATTTATGTGCTTTGCCCGAAAATTCAAGATTTTTAAAAAAATTTATGATTGTATTGTTTGTCTCAGCAGATTTGAGATGGCGTATTTTTCAAAGATTATAAAAGGGACAATTGTTTATAACTGCAAACTTCTTGATATCAAAACACTTTTGTATCTAAAATCTATTGTCCATCAGAATAACGAAAGAGTACAGAATGTATACAGATAGCGTATTTTTCAAGATTGTAAAAGGGACAATTGTTTATAAAACTTCAATCTTAGATAGCGTATTTTTCAAAAAAATGTAAAAGGTACAATTGTTTATAACTGCAAACTTAGATAGCGTATTTTTCAAAAAATGTGAAAGGTACAATTGTTTATAACTGCAAACTTCTTGATATCAAAACCAAGTATCAAAACACTTTTGTATCTAAAATCTATTCTCCATCAGAATAACGAAAAAGTACAGAATGTAACAAACTGTGGCCAAATTTAAAATTTTCGAAAGTTGTACAAATAGGTTATGCTAATCCGACTATTTTTTAGTCAACTCCGAAAACCTACCAGAATTTTGAAACATTTCTAGAGTCTTACCACAAAATGCAGGCAATTAAAAGCTACTAATACGATTCCAAACATTTATGTGCTTTGCCAAAAATTCAAGATTTTTAAAAAATTTATGATTGTACTGTTTGTCTCAGCAGATTAGAGAAGGCGTATTTTTCAAGAATGTAAAAGGGCAATTGTTTATAACTTCATACTTAGATAGCGAATTTTTCAAAAAAATGTAAAAGGGACAATTTCTTATAACTGCAAAATTCTTGATATCAAAACAAAGTATCAAACCACTTTTGTATCTAAAATCTGTTGTCCATCAGAATAACGAAAGAGTACAGAATGTAACAAACTGTAGTCAAATTTAAAATTTTCGAAAGTTGTACAAATAGGTTATGCTAATCCGTCTATTTTTTAGTCAACTCCGAAAACCTACCAGAATTTTGAAACATTCTTAGAGTCTTACCACAAAATGCAGGCAATTAAAATCTATAAATACGATTCCAAAAGTTTATGTGCTTTGCCGAGAATTCAAGATTTTTAAAAAATTTATGATTGTATTGTTTGTCTCAGCAGATTTGAGATGGCGTATTTTTCAAGATTATAAAAGGGACAATTGTTTATAACTGCAAACTTAGATAGCGTATTTTTCAAAAAATGTAAAAGGGACAATTGTTTATAACTGCAAAATTCTTGACATCAAAACCAAGTATCAAACCGCTTTGGTATCTAAAATATGTTTCCATCAGAATAACGAAAGAGTACAGAATGTAACAAACTGTAGCCAAATTTAAAATTTTCGAAAGTTGTACAAATAAGTTATGCTAAACCGACTATTTTTTAGTCAACTCCGAAAACCTACCAAAATTTTGAAACATTCTTAGAGTCTTACCACAAAATGCAGGCAATTAAAATCTATAAATATGAATCCAAACATTTATGTGCTTTGCCAAAAATTCAAGATTTTTAAAAAATTTATGATTGTATTGTTTGTCTCAGCAGATTTGAGATGGCGTATTTTTCAAGATTGAAAAGGGGACAATTGTTTATAACTGCAAACTTAGATAGCGTATTTTTCAAAAAATGTAAAAGGGACAATTGTTTATAACTGCAAACTTCTTGATATCAAAACACTTTTGTATCTAAAATCTATTGCCCATCAGAATTACGAAAGAGTACAGAATGTATACAGATAGCGTATTTTTTAAGATTGTAAAAGGGACAATTGTTTATAACTTCAATCTTAGATAGCGTATTTTTCAAAAAATGTAAAAGGTACAATTGTTTATAACTGCAAACTTCTTGATATCAAAAACAAGTATCAAAACACTTTTGTATCTTAAATCTATTGTCCATCAGAATAACGAAAGAGTACAGAATGTAACAAACTGTAGCCAAATTTAAAATTTTCGAAAGTTGTACAATTAGGTTATGCTAATCCGACTATTTTTTGTCAACTCCGAAAATCTACCAGAATTTTGAAACAATCTTAGAGTCTTACCTCAAAATGCAGGCAATTAAAATTTATAAATACGATTCCAAACATTTATGTGCTTTGCCAAAAATTCAAGATTTTTAAAAAATTTATGATTGTATTGTTGGTCTCAGCAGATTTGAGATGGCGTATTTTTCAAGATTGTAAAGGGACAATAGTTTATAACTGCAAACTTAGATAGCGTATTTTTCAAAAAATGTGACAATTGTTTATAACTGCAAAATTCTTGATATCAAAACCAAGTATCAAAACACTTTTGTATCTAAAATCTGTTGTCCATCAGAATACCGAAAGAGTACAGAAGGTAGCAAACTGTAGCCAAATTTAAAAATTTTTCGAAAGTTGTACAAATAGGTTATGCTAATCCGACTATTTTTTAGTCAACCTCCGAAAAATTAGCCCTTACCAGAATTTTGAAACATTCCTAGAGTCCCCTTACCACAAAATGCAGGCAATTAAAATTTATAAATTACGATTCCAAACATTTATGTGCTTTGCCAAAAATTCAAGATTTTTTTCAAAAAATTTATGATTGTATTGTTTGTCTCAGCAGATTTGAGATAGCGTATTTTTCAAAAAATGTAAAATCCTTTTGTATCTAAAATCTATTCTGCATCAGAATAACAAAAGAGTACAGAATGTAACAAACTGTAGCCAAATTTAAAATTTTCGAAAGTTGTACAAATAGGTTATGCTAATCCGACTATTTTTTAGTCAACTCCGAAAACCTACCAGAATTTTGAAACATTCTTAGAGTCTTACCACAAAATGCAGGCAATTAAAATCTATAAATACGATTCCAAACATTTATGTGCTTTGCCAAAAATTAAAGATTTTTAAAAAATTTATGATTTTATAACTGCAAACTTAGATAGCGTATTTTTCAAAAAATGTAAAAGGGACAATTGTATATAACTGAAAAATTCTTGATATCAAAACCAAGCATCAAACCACTTTTGTATCTAAAATCTGTTGTCCATCAAAATAACGAAAGAGTACAGAATGTAACAAACTGTAGCCAAATTTAAAATTTTCGAAAGTTGTACAAATAGGTTATACTAATCCGACTATTTTTTAGTCAACTCCGAAAACCTACCAGAATTTTGAAACATTCTGAGAGTCTTACCACATTGTTTCAAACTGCAAACTTCTTGATATCAAAACCAAGTATCAAAATACTTTTGTATCTAAAATCCATTGTCAATCAGAATAACGAAATAGTACAGAATGAAAGAAACTGTAGCCAAATTAAAAATTTTCGAAAGTTGTACAAATAGGTTATGCTAATCCGACTATTTTTTAGTCATCTCCGAAAACCTACCAGAATTTTGTAAAATTCTTAGAATCTTACCACAAAATGCAGGCAATTAAAATCTATAAATACGATTCCAAACATTTACGTGCTTTGCCAAAAATTCAAGATTTTTAAAAAAAATTATGATTGTATTGTTTGTCTCAGCAGATTTGAGATAGCGTATTTTTCAAGAATGTAAAAGGGACAATTGTTTATAACTGCAAACCTAGATAGCGTATTTTTCAAAAAATGTGACAATTGTTTATAACTGCAAAATTCTTGATATCAAAACCAAGTATCAAAACACTTTTGTATCTAAAATCTGTTGTCCATCAGAATACCGAAAGAGTACAGAAGGTAGCAAACTGTAGCCAAATTTAAAATTTTCGAAAGTTGTACAAATAGGTTATGCTAATCCGACTATTTTTTAGTCAACTCCGAAAACCTACCAGAATTTTGAAACATTCCTAGAGTCTTACCACAAAATGCAGGCAATTAAAATTTATAAATACGATTCCAAACATTTATGTGCTTTGCCAAAAATTCAAGATTTTTAAAAAATTTATGATTGTATTGTTTGTCTCAGCAGATTTGAGATAGCGTATTTTTCAAAAAATGTAAAATCCTTTTGTATCTAAAATCTATTCTGCATCAGAATAACAAAAGAGTACAGAATGTAACAAACTGTAGCCAAATTTAAAATTTTCGAAAGTTGTACAAATAGGTTATGCTAATCCGACTATTTTTTAGTCAACTCCGAAAACCTACCAGAATTTTGAAACATTCTTAGAGTCTTACCACAAAATGCAGGCAATTAAAATCTATAAAATACGATTCCAAAACATTTATGTGCTTTGCCAAAAATTAAAGATTTTTAAAAAAATTTATGATTTTATAACTGCAAAACTTAGATAGCGTATTTTTCAAAAAATGTAAAAGGGACAATTGTATATAACTGAAAAAATTCTTTGATATCAAAACCCAAGCAATCAAACCACTTTTGTATCTAAAATCTGTTGTCCATCAAAATAACGAAAGAGTACAGAATGTAACAAACTGTAGCCAAATTTAAAATTTTCGAAAGTTGTACAAATAGGTTATACTAATCCGACTATTTTTTAGTCAACTCCGAAAACCTACCAGAATTTTGAAACATTCTGAGAGTCTTACCACATTGTTTCAAACTGCAAACTTCTTGATATCAAAACCAAGTATCAAAATACTTTTGTATCTAAAATCCATTGTCAATCAGAATAACGAAATAGTACAGAATGAAAGAAACTGTAGCCAAATTAAAAATTTTCGAAAGTTGTACAAATAGGTTATGCTAATCCGACTATTTTTTAGTCATCTCCGAAAACCTACCAGAATTTTGTAAAATTCTTAGAATCTTACCACAAAATGCAGGCAATTAAAATCTATAAATACGATTCCAAACATTTACGTGCTTTGCCAAAAATTCAAGATTTTTAAAAAAATTTATGATTGTATTGTTTGTCTCAGCAGATTTGAGATAGCGTATTTTTCAAGAATGTAAAAGGGACAATTGTTTATAACTGCAAACCTAGATAGCGTATTTTTCAAAAAATGTAAAAGGTACAATTGTTTATAACTGTAAAATTCTTGATATCAAAATCAAGTATAAAAACACTTTTGTATCTTAAAAATGTTGTCCATCAGATTACCGAAAGAGTACAGAATGTAGCAAATTATAGCCAAATTTAAAATTTTCGAAAGTTGTACAAATAGGTTATGCTAATCCGACTATTTTTTTAGTCAACTCCGAAAACCTACCAGAATTTTGAAACATTCTTAGAGTCTTACCACAAAATGCAGGCAATTAAAATCTATAAATACGATTCCAAACATTTACGTGCTTTGCCAAAAATTCAAGATTTTTAAAAAATTTATGATTGTATTGTTTGTCTCAGCAGATTTGAGAAAGCGTATTTTTCAAGAATGTAAAAGGGACAATTGTTTATAACTGCAAACTTAGATAGAATATTTTTTTCAAAAATGTAAAAGGTACAATTGTTTATAACTGAAAGCTTCTTGATATCAAAACCAAGTATCAAAACACTATTGTATCTAAAATCTATTCTTCATCAGAATAACGAAAAAGTACAGAATGTAACAAACTGTAGCCAAATTTAAAATTTTCGAAAGTTGTACAAATAGGTTATGCTATTCCGACTATTTTTTAGTCAACTCCGAAAACCTACCAGAAATTTTTGAAACATTCTTAGAGTCTTACCACAAAATGCAGGCAATTAAAATCTACAAATACGATTCCAAACATTTACGCGTTTTGCCAAAAATTCAAGATTTTTAAAAAATTTATGATTGTATTGTTTGTCTCAGCAGATTTGAGATAGCGTATTTTTCAAGATTGTAAAAGGGGACAATTGTTTTATAACTGCAAACTTCTTCTTTATATCAAAACCAAGTATCAAAACACTTTTGTATCTAAAATTCTATTCTCCATCAGAATAACGAAAGAGTACAGATTGTAACAAACTGTAGCCAAATTTTAAATTTTCGAAAGTTGTACAAATAGGTTATGCAAATCCGACTATTTTTTAGTCAACTCCGAAAACCTACCAGAATTTTGAAACATTCTTAGAGTCTTACCACAAAATGCAGGCAATTAAAATCTATAAATACGATTCCAAACATTTACGTGCTTTGCCAAAAATTCAAGATTTTTAAAAAATTTATGATTGTATTGTTTGTCTCAGCAGATTTGAGATAGCGTATTGTTCAAGAATGTAAAAGGGACAATTGTTTATAACTGCAAACTTAGATAGAATATTTTTCAAAAAATGTAAAAGGTACAATTGTTTATAACTGAAAGCTTCTTGATATCAAAATCAAGTATCAAAACACTTTTGTATCTAAAATCTATTCTCCATCAGAATAACGAAAAAGTACAGAATGTAACAAACTGTAGCCACATTTAAAATTTTCGAAAGTTGTACAAATAGGTTATACTAATCCGACTATTTTTTAGTCAACTCCGAAAACCTACCAGAATTTTGAAACATTCTTAGAGTCATACCACAAAATGCAGGCAATTAAAATCTACAAATACGATTCCAAACATTTTTGCGTTTTGCCAAAAATTCAAGATTTTTAAAAAATTTATGATTGTATTGTTTGTCTCAGCAGATTTTAGATGGCGTATTTTTCAAGATTGTAAAAGGGAAAATTGTTTATACCTGCAAACTTCTTGATATCAAAACCAAGTATCAAAACATCTTTGTATCTAAAATCTATTCTCCATCAGAATAACGAAAGAGTACAGAATGTAACAAACGGTAGCCAAATTTAAAATTTTCGAAAGTTGTACAAATAGGCTATGCAAATCCGACTATTTTTTAGTCAACTCACTATCGAAAAAACCTACCAGAAATTTTTGAAAAAAATTCTTAGAGTCTTACCACAAAATGCAGGCAATTAAAATCTATAAATACAATTCCAAACATTTATGCGTTTTGCCAAAAATTCAAGATTTTTAAACAATTTATGATTGTATTGTTTGTCTCAGCAGATTAGAGATGGCGTATTTTTCAAGATTGTAAAAGGGACAATTGTTTATAACTGCAAACTTAGATAGCGTATTTTTCAAAAAATGTAAAAGAGACAATTGTTTAAAACTGCAAACTTCTTGATATCAAAACCAAGTATCAAACCACTTTTGTATCTAAAATCTATTGTCCATCAGAATAACCAAAGAGTACAGAATGTAACAAACTGTAGACAAATTAAAAATTTTCGAAAGTTGTACAAGTAGGTTATGCTAATCCGACTATTTTTTAGTCAAATCCGAAAACCTAACAGAATTTTGAAACATTCTTAGAGTCTTACCACATTGTTTATAACTGCAAACTTCTTGATATCAAAACCAAGTATCAAAACACTTTTGTATCTAAAATCTATTGTCCATCAGAATAACGAAAGAGTACAGAATGTAACAAACTGTAGCCAAATTTAAAATTTTCGAAAGTTGTACAAATAGGTTATGCTAATCCGACTATTTTTTAGTCAACTTCGAAAACCTACCAGAATTTTGAAACATTCTTAGAGTCTTACCACAAAATGCAGGCAATCAAAATCTATAAATACGATTCCAAACATTTATGTGCTTTGCCAAAAATTCAAGATTTTTAAAAATTTTATGATTGTATTGTTTGTCTCAGCAGATTTGAGATAGCGTATTTTTTAGGAATGTGAAAGGGACAATTGTTTATAACTGCAAACTTAGATAGCGTATTTTTCAAAAAATGTAAAATGGACAATTGTTTATAACTGCAAAATTCTTGATATCAAAACCAAGTATCAAAACACTTTAGTATCTAAAATCTGTTGTCCATCAGAATAACGAAAGAGTACAGAATGTAACAAACAGTAAGCAAAATTTAAAAATTTTCGAAAGTTTGTACAACATAGGTTTAGCCTAAATCCGACTAATTGAAAAATTCTAATAGTCTTACCCACAAAATCCAGGCAATTAAAATCTATATATACAATTCCAAAC